>PVJA010013720.1:0-42230 GCA_004027025.1 Myocastor coypus | reverse complement strand
ATCAGAGTGTTCAAGACATAGAGATGGCACCACAGGGAGTAGTAAAGCACAAACCTTGAGCAGATAATTGCAACACAGATAATTAGCAATAAATTGTTTAGAAATGATACAAAGAATTTCTATTATTTTTAAAGGGCAAAGACTTGAACGGAATAGGAACTTTTATAGAGAGAGAAGCCCAGGGGGATGACAACATGGATACTAGACTTCATTAGGAAAAGGCAAAAGTTTTATATATTCCAAGGCAACGAGAGTACACTGGACCTCATTAGTAGTAAAATAAATACAAATTAAAACCACAATAAGCTATCACTTCCGGTCTGCCAGTCTTGTGTAAACTAAAAACTTGGTAGCTGGGTGTTCTGGTATCTGTTTGTAATCTCAACACTCTGGGAGGCTGAGGCAGGAGGATTACAGATCCAGGTCTAATCTGAGCAATTTAACAATGTAGTGAAACCCTATTTGAAAAATAAATAAATTTAAAAGGCCTGGGTACTTAGTCCAGTGTGAAGCCCCCTCTCCCACCCCCCCAAAAAAAGGGCTAGAAAGGGTGTAATGTAAGAATTTTTATCTACTGTTAGTAGCAGTACAGATCGTGGCAACCTGAATTTTTTTCTTTTTTGAGACAGAGTCTTGCTATGCAGTTCAGGATGGTTTTGAACTCACTATGTAGCCCAAGTTTGCCTAGAACTTGCAGTGATCCTCTTGCCTCAGCCTCACAAATGCTGGGATACAGGTGTGCGCCACCACGTTGAGCCAGGGGCAACCACTTGGGAGCTGGGTGTATTGGCAGGAGGGCTGCAAATGTAGGTCCAGCTTGGGCAATTCAGTGGGACTTTGTCTCAGAAAATAAAAAGTGAAAAAGAGCTGATGATATAACTCAGTGTGAAGGGCCTAGGTTCAGTCCCCAATACGGAAGGCAAACCATCCCAAAGAACATTAGAGTGGTATGGTTAGAACAACCTAGTATTCATCAGTAATAGAATGAATAAATTGTTGTGTACTTATTCAATGGACTAAACATACATGAAGATAAATGAGCCACAGGTACAGCACCTATACAATCATCCTCAAAAAAACGTTGAGAAATGTGCCATAACACATATAATACATTTTATTTATCCAAAGGCAAAAAGCAATAAAAATGAAAACAATGTATTACTTTGGGATAGGCACATAGGTAGTAGAACTTGTGGAGAAAGGCAGAAGCATGATTAAGATGAAACTCACTACAGTGCTAAAAGAAGGCACTGTTTTATCCCATGGACACCTGAGTCAACTGGATATAAGCAGTCACAGAAGCCGGAAATGTAGGTCAGATGTCTCAGGAAGAAGTAAAAGGAACATTAAGTCATTGCGCTGGGTGTAGCAGTGTACATCTGCTGTCCCTGCTGCTTGGGGGACTGAGGCAAGAGAATCACTTGAACCCAGGAGTTCCAAGCCAGCTTGGGCAACAGTGAGGCCCTGTCTTAAAAACCAACCAACCAACCCCAACAAAAACCCCAAAATGTTAACCTCAAGGCTCTGGAAGGAGAAGTTTCTAAGGCTAGAGGGAAAAAATGTGGAGGGCAGTAAGTAAAGTGAAAGCCAAGCTGTGGGCCAGAGCACAGGCTGGGGCGCATCAGCCGGGTTCAGCCGGGCTCTCTGGCTGGGGCACTTGCACTGGAGACCTGGAAGAGTTCCACAGCAGAAGATCACAGGGGAGGATGAACACACACCAACTCAGAACGAGAACTCTGAAGAAGCGGGAGGAAGGTGGTGAAGGGGGAAGAGTGGAAGGAACAGTGGGAGAGGGCTAGAGGACAGCTAACGGGGAGGGAGAATTTTTGAGAATTTTAAAACATCTTCAGGTAGCCAGTTAAATCCATAAAGTAGATTTTTCACATCTATCAGTACCACAAGACATGTATGCCAGACAATGCTAAATGGTAATAGGGCATAGAACAACCAGCCCTTTCATGCACTGCTGGTGGGAGGGTAAATGGAAAAACCAGCTTGGAAAGCAATTTGCAATGTCAAATAAAGTCAAAGGTGAATGTTTAGAGCAGCAATTCCACTCCGGGTCCACTCTTGCTCCTGAGTAAAACATAAGCCTCAGGAGACAAGTACATCAGATCTCTGGCGCATATATGTAATAATGACTGATGGTCTACAACGTGAATAAAGAGAACAGAGAAATAAATCATGGTACTGTATATACACAATGAGATGTTATAGGCAGCAAATATGAGACACTCAAACTGTATGCCTCATTCTTGCCAATATGCTGGCCAAAAAAAGCAAGTTGTAGAAGGACAGGTATGGTTGATACCTTTTTTTTTTTTTTTTTTTTTTTCCAGGACTGGGGTTTGAACTCACAACCTTGCACTTGCCAGGCAGACATTTGTGCCATGGAGCTATTTCCCCAGCCCCAGTCGATACCATTTTGCAAAAGTTTAAACACAGAATTCTGGAGTGTTTGTTTGTTTTGGACAGGGTCTCACTATGCAGTTTAGACTGACTTTGAATTCATTATATAGCTCAGGCTGGTCTCAAATTTGCATCAATTCACCTGCCTCAGCCTCTCATTTGGTAGGATTATGCCTGGCTCTCTACAGATTGTTTATTGACATATGTATGTAGAAAAAGTATAAAGACAAACTTACCTAAACTCAGGATAATAGTTATCATCTGGAGGCTGAGTCTAAGAGGTCTCTGAGGTGAGACTAAGGAAGCTAACCCACTGATTCCTAGAATAGTCTGCAGGTTGGCTGACTATTGTTGTGGAAAGGAATTTTCAAGATGAGTCAGTAAGACACATGAGAAGCATTTATTAGAGATTTTAGGATGCAACCAAGAGTGGAGTATGAGCACCAGAGAAATGGGACACAGTATTTCCTGGAACAAGAGACATTTATGCTTATCTTGAGTGGGTGGAAACCCTGGAAAAAGGTATCTTCCCCCAAGGGCAGAAGCCATTTCTACAGGTAGGGGATTTCTCTATCTCTCAAATATATTTGGTACAGGTTCTCACTACAAAGCTCAGACTGTAAGAATAGTCCTGTTTTTTTTTTTAATAGGTCATTTATTTTTTTTAAAGAATTTTTTATTTTATTATTTTTTTTCTTGTTTCAGAACTTTTTTTTTTTTTTTTTTTTTTGGTGGGACTGGGGTTCGAACTCACGACCTTGCACTTGCCAGGCAGGCACTTGTGCCACGGAGCTATCTCCCCAGCCCCCTATTGTTTGTTTATTTATTTACTTTTACGGCCGGCTCAGCCTGCCCTGAGGGCAGGGCTGGCGCAGCATGTGGTGCCAGATCGAACCGCGAACCGCGGTCCCTGCAGCCACCCAAGCTTTCCTAAGCACGCGCTTTAGACCATTGAGCCATCCTGCTGGGCCCTAAAATAGGTCATTTAAACATTCTTTAGATTTTCTAAATCTGTTTATGTTAGGGTCAGGCTCCTATGTTCTACTTTTTCCGTGTGATGGGTCTGGATGGAATGGAGCCTGAATTTAACCAAGGGAATGCTGACATGGATCATCTTAAGAGAGGCTTATTATTTCTTTGTTTATTTTTGTTTTTGTTGCTAAGGACTGAACCTAGGGTCTCCACCTTGCTAGACAATAAGGCAAGCGTTCTACCGCTGAGCCAAAACACCAAGCTCCTAACATAGATCATCTTGAGAGACTCTGAGGACGAAAAGTTCCAGGCTTTTTTCGCGGGACTGGGATTCGAACTCATGACTTTACACTTGCCAGGCAGGCACTTGTGCCACGGAGCTATCTCCCCAGCCCCTGCAGTCTTCCTAAAAGCACAATTTTTCGGGGCTGGGGGAGATAGCTCAGTAGAATAAGTGCCTGCCTGGCAAACACAAGTGCTTGAGTTTAATTCCCAGTCCTAAAAAAAAAAAAAAAAAAGTGAAATTTTTACTTATTTCTTCTCTTTCCTCAGTTACTTGGGCGAGGGATAGGCCGGAATGTATACCATACTGCAACTTTATTCACAATCTACGCAATAAGCATTATTTGTGTATGGTGTGTGTGTGTGTGTGTGCGTGCCTACGTGCGCGCGCGCGTGCGTGTGTATACTAGGTATTGAACCTACGGTCTTCGCACTGAGCTACATCCTTAGCTTTTTAAGTTTTTTTTTTTTTTTTTTCTTTTTGAGACAGGGTCTCACTGCGCAGTTCAGGCTGGCTTTGAGCTCACTTTTGTAGCCCAGGCTGGTCTCGACCTCGCACCGATCCTCCTGCCTCAGCCTCCCAAGTGCTGGGATTACAGGCGTGAGCCACCACGCCCGGCCTAGCTTTTTAAGTTTTGAGACAGAGTCTCACCAAGTCGCTAAATTGCTCAGACTGGGTTTGCATTGTTGATTCGCCTGCGTATGTTATCCGAGAGGAAGTTGAGGTTCCAGGAAATGAGCTAGCTGGAATTTAAGTTCAATTTGTTTTTCATAACGGGTTCACAGGAAGAGGCGACTTCCTTGCAGCTCTCCCCGCGCACTCCACGCAGCAGTTTCTGAGATTCCTCCCACCCCGCACACCTAGACAGGATCAGCCCTTTTCCCCTGCCAGGGTCAAAGTCCATTCCGGTCCCGCCCCGCGCATCGGCCCCGCCCCAGCGCTTCAGCCCCAACCGCAGGCTCATGAATATGCAAGTACCAGGAAGATATTTAAACACCCCGGCGGCACGTTAGGTTCCTGCCCCGCGCCGCCGGCTGTACCGGTCGTTAATCGAGGTCCGGCCCCATTCGTGCGAGTCCATCCCTCCGTGCAAATTCGTCGCCAGCATGTCTGACAAACTGCCATACAAAGTCGGTGAGTTCAAGACGTGCAGCCTGCGGCAGCTCCTCTGCACCCGCCTATGGCTTGTGTGAGGGTTTGGCTGCCAGATAGGAACGCTGCTTGATCCGGGTGGCGGTCGCTGGGCTGCCCCTGAGTGCCCAGGACCCCTAAAATCGCAGGCACGGCACGTTGCTGGGCGCGCGGGGCCGCCTGGGGGATGGAGTTCGTGAGTAGCGGCCACCCGGCGGTGGGAGGCGCCTACGGACTACGAGTCCCGGCGTGCCCCGCGCCGCTCGGTGCCGCTGCGCGGGTTGCGGGACGCGGGCTGGTGGCGGGCTCAGCCCGGAGCTTGCGGGCTGCGGAGGAGAGCGCACGTGCCAGTGGCCTGGGTTGGTCCGCTCTCGCTGGAACCTGCCCTGGGTTCAGCGCTGCCTGCTGGGTGGTCTTGGTCAGGAGCCCACTCGTCTTTGGGCCTCTGCATGGCAGGAGTGGGCATAGGCGTTCGCCAGAGCCTGTGAAGGGAGGCCTGGAAAGGGAGCACAAGGCTGGCGCAGGGAAGCATGTTGTGGGGACTGTGGGCAAACTGTTCAAGTTGTGGGGACACCCACGGGGACAATAGTGTCGAAAAGCATTTCTCAAAGGAAATTGCAGTGGTTAGGAAGCACTTTTCAGCTGCCCCACGGGCGGAAGGCCAAAAGTAAACGTTCACTGAGCATTTACTGTGAGATGGTTCAGTAAGTTGCAGTGTTCTTTTTTTCGCGGGACTGCGGTTCGAACTCATTACCTTGCACTTGCCAGGCAGGCACTTGTGCCAAGGAGCTGACTCCCCAGGCCCTGCGGTCTTCTTAAAAGCACAATTTTGGGGGGTTGGGGGGATAGCCCAGTAGAATGAGCGCTTGCCTTCTACTTTCTCGCTTTACTCTTTTAGCTCCGGAGACACAGAGGTCGCTTGCGCAGTCTTCCTGATGGGAAGGGAGGGAGCAGGATTTGGACCCAGGGCATCTAGACCTCTGAATGCACCTTTACACCATTATGTACAAGTGAGCACATTTTGACCACACCTAATGAGTTTTCAGTAAACACTGAGACCAGCTAGGAGCTTTTAAACTAACCAAGGTCTGTTAAACTGGAGAAAGAACATCATTGTTTATGAAGCGCTTGATCTGTATCTGGTAATTTGTATGTGCTTAATAGAATACTCTTTTTAGACATTGGCCTCATTCACTTGTTCAGAGGTAGACGTTGAGGAAGAAAACTTACAGATTCTTACTGAAGTAGTTCATTAAGCAGCTGCCAGAATAGCCTATTGATATTGTTGAGTGGATGAGAAACAAAAGCTCAGAAAGGGTAAGTGAAGATGAAGGGCTGGAACAGGGCCTAGTCACACTGTGGAGAGGTGGGTCAGGGTCTGGGTTGCGTGGGTGGAGATAAGGATTTGAAATAGGGCACCTTGGCTATGTAGGGATGGAGTAAAGGAGCCTCCATCAACGAGGGCATCTTCTATAATCCCCAGGACACACAGCAAAATTAGGGTTGAGTATCATTACTGCACAGGTAAAGAAACTTGAGGTTTGGAGATCTTCTGTTGCTCTCAGCTTGTTCTTGATAGGTATTCCCAAGAGTACTGCAGGTTCTCAGCTCTCCCCTGAGTATCCATCAAAGACCCAGAGCTTGCCTCGGCAGTCCTCAAGAAGCATGGAAAGCTTAGGAGGTAGCACATCTGCCACAAGGGCATTGCAAAGGTTATTCTGGCCAGAGGGCCAGATAGTAGTTGAGATGGTAGTTGAGGAGGTAGAGCTTTGAAGGATAACACAGTCTCCTTTTCCCCTAGAGCAGGGTAGCCCTGCCTGGCCAGTCTTGGCGCCTGTCATTGATTGGCCATCACACCTGGGACAAACCCCGCTCTAAGTCCTTTCCTCATTTTTTTGTTTTTGTTGTTTTGTATTGAGAGGGAGGTCTCTGTAGTTTTGGTTGGTCTTGAACTCACTGTGTAGCCCAAGGTGGGCTTGATTGTGATCTTCCTGCCTCAGCCTGCCAAGTGCTGAGATTCCAGCTGTGCACTGCCACACCCACCATCCTTGTTGGTAAAGGCTGGAGGTGGATTTGATTTCTATTTGTTTTTTGTTACCCTTGCCCTATATCAGCTCTTCATGTATCTCCTTATTTACTTGTAGCAGATCTGTTGATCCCTTTTCTGTACCAAACCCTGCTGAGCTTTGGAAATACAAAGGTGACCCAAGATCAGGGTAGGATAGCCACATATACAGATAATGTATTTACTGACCCCATTTCATAAGAGATGTGCTGTTTTCCTTCATAGCCACTGCCTGCTTCTGGTCTCCTTCCTCAGAGGTCTCTGTGGTCTTTTGCTCCATAGATCCATGCAGCAGCCAGTGATGCCTTTCAAAAGAAAAATCTGCTCCCTTAAAACTGTTGTAGGTTTTGGGCAGATAGCTTTGTGGTCTAGGCGCCTGCCTGCCAAGCACAAGGACTCAGGTTCCATCCCCAGTATTATATGCGGTGTGGGCCTGGTTTTAGTGGCTTGCACTACATACCACAGATTCCTGGGTGTGATGGCACATGGCTCTAATCCTAGCACTGGGGAGGCTGAGACAGGAGCATTACAGTGAGTCTGAGCTGTGTAAAGAGACCCAGTACCAAATAAATAAAAGATTAAAAAAAATTAAAAAGAAAAATAAACTCTTGTAGGCCTCTCTACAGTGGGAGTAAAATCCTGATTCATTTTACTCCCTCCATTTGGCCTATTCTCTATTCCTCTAGCAGGACTATTTCCTATTTCCACGTTGTTTATGGTACTGAGGATTGAAAAGGCTTTTTTTTGTTTTTTTTGACTGGCTCAGGCTGCCTTAATGGTGGGTCTAGGGATCGAACTATTGCTCTCCCCTGTGCCTGATGAGTGTTCCCAATGCAGGCTCTTAAACCACTGAGCTAACTGGCAAGCCCCCCTGGTACTGAGAATTGAACCAGGGCCTTTTACTGACCTTCTTCTGCACTTTTTTTTTTTTTTTTTTTTTGAGATAGTCTCATCAGGTTGCTAGGTTTCCCAAGCTGTCTTCAAACTTTGATTTACCTTTTTTTTTTCTTACCCCTGGTACTGGGAACCCAACTCAGGACCTCATGCTTGCCAGGCAGGTGCTTATGTCACTGAGCTATATCCCCAGCCCTGTCTTCAATCCCTGTCCTCTTGCCTCAGCCTTTCAGAGTGTTGTATGTGCACCACTGTGCCCACTCTGTTTCCAGGTTTCTTTTCTTTTTTTTTTTTTTGGTCTTTTTGAAACAGGGTCTCGCTATGCAATTTAGGCTGACCTTGAGCTCACTTTTGTAGCTCAGGCTGGTCTCGAACTCACACCGATCCTCCTGCCTTAGCCTCCCAAGTGCTGGGTCCAGGTTTCTTGAGTATCTTCTGAGTGTTAATTGCTGTGTCAGATACCGTACTTGAGGCAGAGCCTCCTGGCTAAGGACTGCGTGAGTTAAAAGCTCTGAGACATGTGAAGAGAGTTACTATAAGAGGTCTAGGAACAGAGCTATGGAGGGGGAGAAAAAGTTGGAGGTGGTAGGGTGGTGCCTCAAGTCCAAGTGAGGTGTTAGAGGAAGTCATTAGAGGCTTTTGGTTGTTTACTTTAGTAGAATTGTGGCGGTGATAGAACTTACAGTTTTTTTTTTTGTCTTTTTGAGACATGGTCTCGCTGTGCAGTTCAGGCTGGCTTTAACCTCACTTTTGTAGCCCAGGTTGGTCTCGAACTCATACTGATCCTCCTGTCTCAACCTCCAAAGTACTGGGATGACAGGTATGCACCACCACACCTGGCAAAACTTACAGTTTCTGAAGCTTTCCTTTTGACTGTTGTGGGGAGCATTCTGTTGAGATGGTGCTTAGGTTGCTTATATGTTTA
Source organism: Myocastor coypus (assembly GCA_004027025.1). Lineage (NCBI taxonomy): Eukaryota > Metazoa > Chordata > Mammalia > Rodentia > Myocastoridae > Myocastor > Myocastor coypus. Next base: position 33,551 of record PVJA010013720.1, on the reverse strand, counting down.
GGCTTTGGCCCAGGACCAGCTAATAGAGGTGAAAATGGAAATGAGAAGTCAAGAAATCTTAGCAGTTTTTGGTCAGGATAGCTGGTTGTTGGTTTGATTTCCTAAAGGGGAAGGCTGTAGTTGTGTGGCTCAGAGGTTGACTGATTGCACATTTGAGTACGTGCTAAGTAGGCACTTGGAGTCCAGTGATGGGAACCTTTTAAAGCTTTCAGTAATATAAACAGCCCGGTGGCACATGTGCCATAGGCTCACCACCTCTGGAGTAAATGAGTCTCAAGTTCAGAGGAGAAGCTTGGGCTAGCAATGAATAGGTAGGTGGGAGCCATAACCACAGATAGGGTACTCAAAAACCAGCAGACTGGATGAACTGAACTGGCAAGAGTTAGAGATGAGGGAAGTTGTGAAGCCCTGAGGGTTCCCAAATCTAAATCTGTTAGATAAAAGAGGAACAGGAAGGTATGAAGAAGAGCACCAGAAGGCAGTGAGAGACCAAGTAAAAGCCGGTATGGTGACACATGACATGTGTGTAATCCCAATACTTAGAAGGTGTGATGCAGGACATTAATGAGTTTGAGGCTAGCTGGTGAGACTTTCCAAGAAATCCAAGCCAGTAGCTGGGTGTGGTCACACATGCCTGTAATCCCAGCATTTGGGAAGTGGAGGCAGGAGGATTGCTTCAATTTTGATGCTAACCTGGGCTACATAGTTCACAGCCTGCCTCAACTATTTATAGAGTCCATTGTCAGAACAAAACAAAATAAATAAATAAATAAAACCAACCCCAAACCAAAGCAAATCAAAAAGTCAACATTAAGGAAGGGTTTCAGGAAGGAGGGAATAACTAGTGAAGTTGGAAAGTTGGCACTGCTGGGGAAAACACAGTAGTCATTTGAGCGTCAGAGGGTATATGTGTATGTGTTGTGTTGGGGTGCCTTGTCTTTAAATACCTTGAAGGTTCAGTGGAGTACTAAGGTCCTGAGGGAGGTGAGATAGAGGATGGACAGTTCATTTGTTGTAACAGGAAGGAATACTGCCAGTCCAACCCCTAACTACAGAGGAAGCCAGTGGATTCCATGGAGGAAAAGTGGCATTGTTTTGAATTCTGAATGAATTGTTAAGTGAGGTTGTGAGTTAGTGGAGAAAGGTGTTGGAGGCTTGGGAAAAGTAGACAAAGAGTAAATTTGCTAAGAGAAAGTGCCAGGACTGCTTGAATGTTAGATGTTTTGGGAGATTTACTGTCTTCATAAATAAGACTACTGGCGTGGTTATCATTCTTTTCCTGCCGGGTTCAATGACTTATGTGCAGTGGAGGTTTTAAACAGGGTAGGAGTTTTGCCAAATGTGTTCTCAGAGCCTTGAAATTTTAAGTTAAAGAAGGAAAGAAGGAAGTTGGACCATGAAGAGGGTGCGGGACTGTGGAAATCAGTGAGAGTAGTAGATTAGAGGATCTAACCTTGTCTAAAGTTAAAAACCACAGCAGTACTCCCAGGCCCCATGTTTGACCTTTTAAACTTGAGTTTCCAAGAGAAACTGATGAGCATACCAGGTGACTTCTCATTAGGATGTTTATAAATATTGACTTATGTATGACCTCGGGAATAGGCGAGTAGGGTTGTGTGTGAGATTATAAGAAGGAAAAGTATTGAGATAGTGAGAGACCTTATAATAGTGTCCTTTCCTTCCTGAAAACTTGGACAACTTCGAGGCATTTGAAGTATCCCATGAAGACCAAAGGAGGCCTTTTGTTACTAAACAGCATCAGAGCCAGAGATGTAGCTTAATGTGAATACCAAATCATTCTTCTAACAGAATCCCAAAATTCAGCAGTTACCCACTACTCACGGGCAAAGCAGCTGAGAATACCTAATTTCCTGCAGCTCCAGAAGAAGAGGGAGCTCAGCTGAGTGTGCCCAGTTTATTCCTCTCAAATTTACTAACCCTGCCCCCACCCCCTGTCTCAGTGGAGCGTGGTCAAGAATGTGATTAATGCCTGGGCTGGCGAGATGGCTCAGTGGTCTAAAGTGCCTGCTTAAGCAACTGTAGGAACCGCGGTTCGATCCCCAGCACCACATGCTGAACCAGCCCCACCCCCAGGGCAGGCTGAACCAGCCATAACAGAAATAAATAAAAAGTTTAAAAAATTAAAAGAAAAAGAATGTGATTAATGCTATGAGTCTCTACCATATGGAGAAGGGAAGAAGTACTTTCACATTGTGTAGGAGATCAAGGAACTCTCTGGTTCAAAATGTCAGATAATGCTTCTGTGAGTTGAGTTACTAAAAGTGATGGAGAGCCAGGAGCTAAAAACTTCAGGTAATGAATGACTTGGGAGATTGGTGTTAATGAAAAAGAAGGGCAGTGGGAAGTGCTTACATAGTCAGACAGCTGTTTGTCCAGAGGACAATGTAACCCTTTGTGTAATAATTTTCATGTATTCTCTCACTAGATGGTATGCTACAGTTAGTCAGGGGCAGTGTATTTTATTTTTTAGTGTATTTAGTACAGGCTCTGTAGGGTCTCACTACACAAATCAGACTCCTAGTGATGTTCCTGTTTTCAGCCTTTCAAGTGCTGGGATTACAGGTGTATGCCACCATGCCCTGTCTCCATTGCTGTCTCAGCATTCCCTGGCGGGGAAGGCTGGCATAGCACCGCACAGCACAGCACGAAATGCTGGGAATTGAACCCGGTCCTGAACTTTAATCTGCTGAGCTGTCTGTCTAGTCAGTGTGTCTTTCATTTTAGGCTGCCCTGCTTTCATGAATAGTTATTGACTGAGAGAATGGGGTGACAGATTGCCAAGCCCAAGGGTTTGGGGTCCATTGGAGGATCCAGTCCTTACACAGTAACCATGCTTTATGGTTGATGGGAGGAGGGACTCACAGGACTCCCATCTTTTCTCTGCAGCGGACATCAGCCTGGCTGCCTGGGGACGAAAGGCCCTGGACATTGCAGAGAATGAGATGCCAGGCCTGATGCGCATGCGGGAGATGTACTCTGCCTCCAAGCCACTGAAGGGTGCCCGCATTGCTGGCTGCCTGCATATGACTGTGGAGACCGCTGTCCTCATTGAGACTCTGGTTGCCCTGGGTGCTGAGGTGAGGCTTACAGCTGTATGGCTCTGGGTGTGTCCTTTGCCCTCTCTGGGTTCAGTCTGCGAGGAATACTGTGTGTAGTGGGGGGACATCAGGTGTGAGACTGGCCTTGGACCAACAGGAGCTCTTCTTGTCCCTTGAGTTTTTGTTTCCGTATCTAGTGTTGCTATGCTTCGTGGTAAATGTACTTCTATAGGTTTTCTCTCACATGGGAAGATAAACTTCTGTGTATACTCAATCCATCCACCTGAGAGCTCTAGTAGGAAAAACTCAACACCGTATAGTCATCCAAGGACTCATTGTCTCTCTTTTTTTAATGTATTTGGTAGAGGGTCTCCCAATGCATCTTGAACTTGTAGTGTTCTCCTGTTTTCATCCTCCCCAGCACTGGGATTACGGGTATGTGCCAGTATGCCCACTCTCGTTAGCTGGTCTCTGTGCCCCAGGGGTGGGGCTGGAGTGGCATATAGGGCCAGGGATCAAACCCTGGTCCCTGTGCTTGCCAAAGCAGGCACTTAGTTCACTGAGTTATCTTGCCAACCCTTGGACTCATTCTTACTAATCCTTCTAGTTTATATTGTTCTTGCTCTGGGCCAGTCATAGGTGCCAGGAGGATGGTATACTCTGATTGGTTTAGCTTGGGTCATATGTCAATAATTGACAGCTCCTCCAAGATCTCAAGGGGCCAGAGCAAGGTGGTTTCCCAAAGTGTGGCAGGGCAGCCAGAACCAACAAAGATCTTTAGGGGTCAGCCTTTGAATCTCTTATTTTCAAATTTCATCACTTGGTGGTCTAATTTTGATTTTAAATACCATCTGGTGATAACTCCAAAATACACGTACTAGCCTGGTCTTCTGGAACTTTAATCTCACAGATTCAACTGCTGACAAGTCCTACCCACTTGGAGGTCAAAGTGAATACTTCAAAGGAGACTCATAATTTTTTGCTCCATCTCTTCCCAATGTCTCCCCCATGTCAGTAAATGAGAGCTAGAAGTTTTGTGTGTGTGTGCGCACGCACGCGCGTGGTAGTGGGCATCAAACTCAGGATTTTGCACTTGTCAGCCAGGTGCTGTGCCCTGAGCCATCTCTCCAGCCTGCGTGTCAGAACTCTTCTCTGATAGTTTCTTCACTTACCTCCTTCTTTCAGATCTTTCCCTTCCACACAGCACCAGGGTACTATTTGAGGTGGATTTTGTCACTGCTCTGGCTCCTGTCTTCTCACCCACTGTCCCTAACCTGTCATTGTGGGAACCCTGAGCTTCAGAGCTTTCCCCTCTTCCTGCCCAGCATGACCTTGGTGCTTTGGAACTATCAGTGACCAGTTGCCTTATTTTGCTGGCTCTTCTAGGTGCGGTGGTCCAGCTGCAACATCTTTTCCACACAGGACCATGCGGCAGCTGCCGTTGCCAAGGCCGGCATTCCAGGTAAATCCTGCCCGCTGCTGGGGCACTCAGAATGTGTGGGGGGCTCTGCTTGACTAACTTCTGCATCAGCAGTCTTCTTGATAGCAGGGGAGAGGATCCTAGCCTAGTGTATCATAGCAAAGAACTGTTTTGTCTCAACATCTAAAATCCTACAGGAGCTGCTTATTGAGCCATCTGAAGCCTGTGGCCAGGAAGGGCAGGATCTCGTGGCAGCCACATGATGTGGAAAAGGGAAGTTCTTTAAGGGAAGGGTGTGAATTTTGTTTTCAGAAAGGAGGAAGGATAAGGCAGAGGACTGTCAGAAGTCTACTAACTAGCTGGGCATGGTGGCGCATGCCTGTAATCCCAGCACTCAGGGAGGCTGAGACAGGAGGATCAGTGTGAGTTTGAGACCAGCCTGGGCTACAAAAGTGAGCTCAAGGCCAGCCTGAATTGCACAGTGAGACCCTGTCTCAAAAAGACAAAAAAAAAAAAAAAGAAGTATATTGATTGAGGTATGGTTATTGAGGGCCTTGGACAAAGACTAGGACCAAAGAGGAAGAACTTGCTCATGAACTGCTGACAGGGCACACATCTGTCTGGGAAGGGAGTAGTTAGGTCTGATGGTGATTAAATAGGGTGCTCAGTATTCCTTCTGTTCTTATCAGTCACAAACAGAAGAATTCGAATTATGACTGACCAGAACTAAATAGGCACCTCCATCACTGGCTAGGCATCATGACCCTCTTCTCAGAAAGGATTTGTTTTTAAGATCGTTGTGTTCTCCAGTTGGGGAAAAGATAGCTGTCCTTGCATGGCCTTTGTCCTTTGCTCAAAGGAGGATCCTGGTGTCCCTGTCATGCCATATCATACAAGAAGTATTGCCTTGCAGTTAGTAATGTTGCTTCTGATGCCTGCTCTGGATTGCTATGTTAAGAGACAGGGCATCATATCTCAGTCCCCCTCTGGGCATCTGTATAATGATGGTAATGTCTGCCTCACAGGGTTTCTCTAAGAAAAAATGAGATGGAGTAGTTGCAGTCATGTTTGGCACAGAGAAAGTGTTCCATATGTAGTAGCTGCTTCTAGTAATTTTTATTTATTTATTTATGTATTTATTTATTCTAGTAATTTTTTAACTGAAAAAAAATTTTTTTTTTCCCCTTTGGCAAGACATTGCCTGTGACTAGAGACTGTCAGGCCCACAAGACCTTCAGTGCAGAACCAACCCTGGCACCTGCCTTGTGGGTCTCACTGAATAGGAGGCCCTTTGGTGGGCGGGAACCTTGGTCTTTGTGGGCCCAGCCCTTGAAGCCCAGGGAGAAGTAGATGAGAAAGTACTAGTTATTTCCAGATCCTGTATCTGAGGTATTGTACTTGGCCTCTGTCTCATTTATTGAAGAGGAAATTGAGGTTCAGGGAAGTGAAATGATTAGATCAAGGTCCCCCTACTGGTAAGAACTGGAACTTGGGTCAGTCTGGCTTCCAGTAGTGCTCTACCTGCTGTTGAGTTCTCAGGAGCATTGGAAGTGGCAGATGATGGGAAGTAGGAGGGGCTAGTGCAGTGGTCCCTCATTTATTGCAGAGGTTACATTGCAGATACCCCTGCAATAAGTGAGAATCAGCAAAGTAGTGACCTCATTTATTTTAGTATTTGTACATATTTTAAGTATTTATAAACCTTTCCCAAACTCCTATACACTTTCCCACACTTATAAAAACACTTCCAATGCTCTTTTTTTTTTTTTTTTGTGGTCAGCTCAGGCCACCATTGGGGAGGGACTGGCATGACATGTAGTGCCAGAGATCAAACTGTGGTTCCTGATCTAAGTTTGCCTAAACAGGCACTTTAGATTGTTGAGCTATCTTGCCATTCCCAGCACTTCTAATGTTCTTAACCATTTTCTAAACTTGTAAAACTACATTTGTGTGTGTGTGTGTGTGTGTGTGTGTGTGTGTGTGTGTGTGTGTGTGTGACCAGGGATTGAACTTAGGACCTTGAGCTTGCCAAGCAGGTGCTTATGCTGCTGAGCTATCTCCCTGGCCCAAACCCACGTAATTATTTTATTTTATTTTTTGTCTTTTTGAGACAGGCTCTCGCTATGCAGTTCAAGCTGGCCCTAAACTCACTTTTGTAGCCCAGGTTGGTCTTAAGCTCACACCAGTCCTCCTGCCTCAGCCTCCCAAGTGCTGGGATTACAGGAGTGCGCCACCACGCCTGGCTTTTAAACCCACATAATTTTAACAACACACATATAGGGTACAGAACTGCAGAAACCTGTGAGATAGTGAACAATCCACGGTAAATAATTTATTTTATTGTTTTGCAGGACTGGGGCTCAAACTCACAACCTTGCACTTGCCAGGCAGGCACTTAGGTCACAGAGCTATCTCCTTGGCCCAATGATAAATAATTTAGGTTAATATTTTTTTTTTTGAAAATCTGCAAAAACAGTGAGCCCATAAAAGTCAAACTGTGAAATAGTGAGGGACTACTATACTGGTTCTACCTGGGCAGTTCCCTAGAGCAAGGGTGCTGGTAGAGAAGGTGAGGCCCTAATGTGCTTTTTACTCTTCAGTGTTTGCCTGGAAGGGTGAAACAGATGAGGAGTACTTGTGGTGCATCGAGCAGACTCTGTACTTCAAGGATGGGCCCCTCAACATGATCCTGGATGATGGTGGTGACCTTACCAACCTCATTCACACTAAGTACCCACAACTTTTGTCAGGTAAGCAGGGTAGGGTAGGTGGGCTGGATGTTTGTGGCCTATACGGGGCCTGTTCCTTTGCATAAAGATAGTAGGCCTGAGGGGCTGGGGAGATAGCTGTGTGGCACAAGTGCCTGACTGTCAAGTGCAAGATTGTGAGTTTGAACCCTGGTCCCACCAAAAAAGAAAAAAGAAAAAAGAAAAAAAAGATAGTAGGCCTGGAAGAACCCCCATATTCTGTGGAAGATGGGAGGACAGTGGGTTTTTATAGGCTTGGTCTTCTAACTTAGGATGTGGGGTTAGCTCGGCTTGGCTTGGCCTGGCTAGGTGGGTGTGGCTGAGTTGATAACCCAAGGTCCAGTGGACCTTGGGAACCACTGGAACAGCTAGATAGCACTGCTCTAACACTGGGAACCAGTCAGCTTTATTAAAGGCAGTCCAGGAAGGGGAATAGTTGGGAAATGAGGTACAGGAAAGGACTGATTATTCAGGAAGCAGAAATGAAGCCAATAGAATTACAGTAAATGAAGGGAACTTTTGTTAGGAAATGTTATAGGATGTGGCTGGAGCTTTAGTTGTGACCTGAACATGATGAGAAAAAATAATTTGACCTGATCCTGAGAGCAAAGGGAAGTAATTGCAGAGTTTTGGAAAGAATTCTCTGAGACTATACATGTTTAAAGTAGCTGCTTTATGACAGGAAAGCCAGGTGAGAAATGACAGTGACAGGAACTGAGACAGGGGCAGTGGCAGTGGAGAGGTTGGGGAGTTTGGGGTGGTGGAGTCACCAGGCCTGGTGGTGGATTCCTGTAGATAACCCCTTACTTAGCTGGCCTAAAGGATTTCATTGGCTCTGGTGTCACTCGTGGAGATAGAACCCCAGAAGAAGAAAGGCACTGGGCAAAGTCAGGGATTGGGGAGGGTTCCAAAGTGGTCTCTGATGCTGTACCACTCTTATTCAGGAATCCGAGGCATTTCTGAGGAGACCACAACTGGGGTGCACAACCTATACAAGATGATGACCAAGGGGACCCTGAAGGTACCTGCCATCAATGTCAACGACTCTGTCACCAAGGTGAGCACTTGTAATGAGAGTGTCAGCTTAGGAGTGCCCTGTGAAGAAGGTAGGAAAGGATATAGACTGAGGGTAGTGGTACATTACAGAAAGGAGCTACACAGTGGGCTTCAGAGCTAGGTTTTGAGAATTTTATGGCTTTGTGAAGAGCTTTAGAGTTCTACAGTTTTGGATCCAGCAATCTCTCCTAGTGATTAATTCTTAGGAATTAGATAAGTGGATAAGTGGAAAGACCAGGCAGAAGTCTGGGAAATGGCCAGGTGAGGGTCATATGGGGGCATCAGGCAGTGTGAGGAATCCCAAGGAGGATCAATTCAGGCTGAGTGGGTCTGAGGCTCTGGGGGGCCCTACAAAGCACTGTGAGGTTGGGGTCCAGGGCTTTACCTGTCCCCCATCACTCCCTTGCAGAGCAAGTTTGACAACCTCTATGGCTGCCGGGAATCCCTCATAGATGGCATCAAACGGGCCACAGATGTGATGATTGCAGGCAAGGTTGCAGTTGTAGCAGGCTATGGCGATGTGGGGAAGGGCTGTGCCCAGGCCCTGCGGGGTTTCGGAGCCCGTGTCATCATCACTGAGATCGACCCCATCAATGCACTACAGGCTGCCATGGAAGGTATGAAAAGGCGAGGGCTGATTCTTGGCCACTGGAGCCAGAGGAGGGGCCAGGCCTCCCTAGATGACCCATGGCCACTGTCTCTACAGGCTATGAGGTTACTACCATGGATGAGGCCTGTCAGGAGGGCAACATCTTTGTTACCACCACAGGCTGTGTGGACATTATCCTCGGTCGGTAGGTATTATGTGGGGATCCTGGGGATCCTGGGGAGCATAGGGGTAGGGCAGACTCGGGACTGCTCTTTGTTGTTGATGGCATACCATGGGCTTGGGCCTCCCCACAGGCACTTCGAGCAGATGAAAGATGATGCTATTGTTTGTAACATTGGACACTTTGATGTGGAGATTGACGTGAAGTGGCTTAATGAGAATGCTGTGGACAAGGTGAACATCAAACCCCAGGTGAGAATCCTAGCCCTGCCAGTGAGCTGGGCAGTAGAGGGCCAAGGAGAGTCCTTCTTGGGGGCTTCCTACCCGGTAGCTTAGGTTAAGAGGCTATTGCAACCCAGATGGCAGGGTGTGGGAAGAGTGCCTGGTTCCTGAGCTAAGCTTAGGTGTCAGGCTTGATCCTGAGGGCATCTGGAGTCTCCAAGGGTGGGAAGCAGCAGAGTCATACATGGTAAGGTTGCTGTTTCTGAAAGAGCCTTCTTGCTATGGTGTGGAAAATGGAAGCAGTGGCCCAGGCTGGGGGAACAGAGGTTGCCCTGAAGCCATACTGGATGCTGGTAGCTTCCATCTACCTGGAGTGCCAGGGATTGGGGGCATACCCATGCGTGATCAGGGAGGAGCTGAAAAGGGTGCTGAGTTTCTTTTGGCTGGAACAGCTGAAAAGCAGGAGCTGGGGCAAGGACAGGTTTGCAGAGGGCATTGGAAGGTGAGTTTCTTTGGGGTATATGAAATTTTATTTGGGCTTATTTTCTTCTCTGGAAACATTTTTGCTTTCTACATCTGGAGGTTGCAAGTTAAGCAATGACTTTGTTGTTCTGCTGGTGCTGGAACTTAGGGTCTCGCATGTGTTGAACATGTTGTCCATCCCTCACCTACCCTCCCAGCTCCTACGTAAACTCTTGGCTTGGCATTCTCACTTTGCAGTTGATCCTCAGATACGTGTACAGAGCTGTTTGCCACACTTTGAAAAACCCACTTACTGTAGGACACTTTAAATTTGTGCCCTGCTATCTTTGAATGTTGTACAGATATAGACACAATTTACCAAAGCTCTGCTATCATCCACACAGAGCCATACCACAGGCCTGCTCCATAGGCACATGAGTCTCTGGACACACACCACATAGTCATAGGCCTCACTCCTTTCCTTAGGCCTTCTGCCTTCCTGTGGGACTTCTCCTTGGGTAGATCCTGCACTACCCTAAGACTGTCAGTTCCTAGCTAGGCAGAGGAGCCTCCATTTCCTTGCCCAGAAGTCCTGGCACAGTACATGCCCTGATTCCTTCTGCAAAGGTGTCACAGAAGGGTGGACACATTTCCCACTCAGCTGACTCCTAAAACTCGATTCTCTCCTCACCCTCAGAATTGTCAGTCTTGTCTACGGCCATACCACCCTGAACGCGCCCGATCTTGTCTGATCTCGGAAGCTAAGCAGGGTCGGGCCTGGTTAGTACTTGGATGGGAGAATTGTCAGTCTTCCCAACTTCATCTTTTTCTTGTCTTCTCTGGAATCTGTCTGCTCTGAGGTTATCCTGGACAACTTCCTGAATATTTTATCACAGTTCCTTTTGTCATTGCTTAGGTAGCTCCTCTTGTTTAGAACAGGTCAAGTGTCCTTTTCTTTGCCTACCCTCTAAAACTTAGCTCAAAAATCCCCCATCCACCCCTCTCAGGCCAGCTGCTCAGGCAGAGGGCAGTGCTGTATGCTTTGTGTGGCCCTCCTGTGCAGTGCCAGGCTCATTACAGTGGGAAGCAATGCCTTCCTCTGTGGTGGGACCATGAGGTCAGAGTCCAAGCTGATGTGACCTTGCGGGAACTTGGCTTGGATGGGTGAACAAATGCTCATGCAGTGAAGGAATACTTGATGGGCACCAGAGAACTTTCCTTGCACTTGTACTAGGCCTGTTGGATTGGTTCGCAGAGCTAGGCTGTTGGGGAATATTTGAGAGTCACTTCGAGGAAGGTAGGATGAAAGGAGCAGAGTAGAGAGTAGATTTGCATGGTCAGGTGATTGGGAGGGTTGAGAGTGAGGGGCTTGAGGCTGGGGTTTCCATGTTCACTTACTCAACCTCAGCAGAGACATCTCATGGTTTTCTGAAATAAGATTCTCTTGTAGTGTGACCATGCACTCCTTTTATTTTTTGAGACAAGGTCTTGCTATGTAGTTTCAGCTGGCCTTGAATTTACTATGTAGCCCAGGCTGGCCTCAAACTTACAATGATCCTCCTGCCCTGCCACAGTCTCCAGAGTGCTGAGATTACAGGTGTGTGTCGCCATGCCCAGCATGCATTCCTATTTTTTTTTTTTTTTTAATTTTTGGGTAGACGTAGGAAAAGTTTATTAGGCAGAAATTTTAGGATGCCCGTAAGAGCAATAGAAATGATAAATTGGTGTTACTGAGTATCTTGTTTCTGCCATATTCTGTATGGATGTTAACGCATTAAATTTTGAGCAGATCTATGAGGTTATTTGCTGTTGTAATTATTGTTGTTATTATTATTACTATCATCATTATTGATGGTACTGGGGATTGAATGCAGGCCTTTTTCACTGAGATTCTTCTCCAGCCCTTTTTACATTTTTAATTTGAAATAGGGTCTTGCTGAACAGCTGAGTTGCTCAGAGTTGGCTCAAACTTGTAATCCTGCTGCCTCCGCCTGCCAGAGCACTGGGATTACTGGCATGCACCACCATGCCCAGCTGGCTAATTAGTTGGATGTGCCAACCCATTTGAAGGTTGTTGGGGCTGGGGCCTCCAGGCCTTGCCTGGGCAAGGTGGGAGGCAGAAGTGGAGCACAAGCCTGTGCCTCCATCCCTCACTGTTGTGCTGTGCCTTGCAGGTGGACCGGTATCGGCTGAAGAATGGGCGCCGCATCATCCTGCTGGCTGAAGGCCGGCTAGTCAACCTGGGTTGTGCCATGGGTCATCCCAGCTTTGTGATGAGCAACTCCTTCACCAACCAGGTGCTGGCACAGATTGAGCTGTGGACCCACCCAGACAAATACCCCATTGGGGTTCACTTCCTGCCCAAGAAGGTAGGTTCTTGCTTCCCTCTCAATGGGCTGGCTAGGATTTATAAAGTGCTGTCTGCCCACTTAGAGGTCCTAACAGACTTCTATACAGTATGGAATCATTCTCCCTATTTGACAGAGGATGAAACTGAGGCCCGCACTGGGGCAATTCCTTGTGCCTGTCTAGAGTAGTGGAAAGAGCATGGGCATTGCAAGGGCCACACCAACTTTCAATCTTGACCTCACCACATAAGGATGTGTAAGCGGGGCAAGTTACTTAATTTCTCTGTGCATCCATTCTCTCATCTGTAAAATGGAAGTGATAAGACTTCCCTTAGGGGTCATGAGCATTTGCTTAGTGTGGGAGTGACATGTGTCTATAAAGATGTAAGAGATTGTCCTTCATTTGTCATCATCCAAGAGCTCGGGTCTTTTGAACCAGGGCTTCTGAGCTTTGAAGAGAAGCCATGTGCCAAGAAGTGGCATAAAATAATTTCTTGACATAGGCAACTCAGAGTTTTTAAAAATAAATTATTGGACCAACTCAGATATGGCTATGGGTACAGTATGGGCTGCAGGTCTGTGGCCCTCAAATGAGCCGATGCAGGGCTAAGCAAGATACCTGGCCCTCATGCCATGGGCATGGCAAGGCCAGCAGTCACCCACATGCACCATGCAGACTTGTGATTTTGTTCTACCTTATTTTGCCAGTACTGCAGATGAACTTCCCTTTGATACTTATCCGTCTGATACTCAGTTTCCCTACCAAGAGTATCTTTTGCTCTTACAGGCTTTGGGTGCTGGAGAGTTTATGGGGTCTCCATACCAAACCTGTGAAAGGCTGGGTCTGCCACTGAAGAATTAGCAAGCCATGTGGCTGTGTATCTGGGGCTGGAGTTTCTACACCCTAGGACCAGCTGACTCGTCCTGTTACCCTGGGCCACTGTCTTGCTGGACCAAATGTTTTTTACTCAAAAGGATCTTAAGAATTATCTTGGTCTATGCAGTCTGTCAGACCCCCAGGATTGTTTGCTCATTTATTTATTTGTGCCAGGGATCAGACTCAGGACCTTGTGCTTGCTTATGTTGCTGAGCTATCTCCCTGGCCCTAAAAACGTTTTTTCACTTGACTCTTTGCCTGATCCCATTTGGGAGAAATATGGACTTTTTTTTTTTTTTTTTTTTTTCTGGTACTGGGGATTGAACTCAGGACTTGTGCTTGCAAGGTACGCTCTTATTTTACTGAGCTATCTCACTGGCCCTCCATTTGGGGGAAATATGATTGATTTTGGTGAGAATTGGTTGAGTTTTTGAAATGAGATCAAGTTTGGAAACTTCACTTGCTGGGACCCATCCTCCCATCCTTACTTTCTTCCTCCATGTCTGCTAAAACATGGCTTAGGAACAAGACATTGTTCCCACTTCTGTCTGGATGAGGATTCAGGTATCATGCTTAACTGTGATGGCAGAGAAGCCACAATTTGTTAAATTACCTTGCACTAATCACCCAACATTAACTGATCTTTGTAACATCTGTGAAAGATGAAGGGTTCTTATATCTGGCCTACAAACTATGAAACCTAAGGTTTAGATATCAGCTTGCTCTCTGAGGTATTCGGTATTGGGCCAAGAGTAGAACAGGCTGTCCAGGTTGGTCCAGGTTCACTATGATGCTGACAGCAGGAACGGTATCCTGAGGTAGGCCAGGCCACGCAAAGGAATGCACCATTCATTTTGTACCCTGGGAGGTGGAGGCCTTTGCTCCACTGCTGGAACGCACACAGACTTCAGATTAAGCTGGTCCTGCTTACGTGTCTTACTTGGGTTCATTATCACTTTCTGTAGGCTCCAGTTCTGGTAGATGCAAGGATAAACCCAGCCCTGCTTACATGGTTTTGGAGTTCCAGTGCATATGAGACTAGTTGGAGATGTAAAACCTCTGCAGGCCAGGCCTGGTCAGAAGTTGTCCTGCCATCATGGGTGTCACCTGGGGCTGGGCACTAGTAGCTGAGAAAGTGAGAGCAGCATTCAGCATTGACCTTCAGGGCAGCCTCTTGAACTTTTAGCATCTTTTCCTGTATTTTAGCGCTGGTTAGTTTGCTTTATGTATGGGTGTGAGGGTTGAATAAAGTGCAAAATGGGTAACACACATGGCAGATTCCCTAAAAGAGTACTCTGTCATTTGGCTGTGGGATCCAAGTAGAGGACTCAAGGTCATGGCATTCATTCTAAGTTTTCCTTTTGATTCTCCCCACCCAAGCTGGATGAAGCAGTGGCCGAGGCTCACCTGGGCAAGCTGAATGTGAAGCTGACCAAGCTGACCGAGAAGCAGGCCAAGTACCTGGGCCTGTCCCACGATGGCCCCTTCAAGGCTGATCACTACCGCTATTGAGAACCTGAGCTGCTTTCACCTTCCAGTGGCTGTGCTTGTCCAGGCCCACTTCTTCCCAGGAGCAAATGGCACCAACTCTGCAATTATTTTCCCAGTGTCCTCCATGAGCCCCCTGGGACTGGTCATCCTTCATACTGTTCCAGATGTGGCAGGGGGGAAAAAAAGAGATTGTCCTTTAATTGGTTTATAAATTAACTCATTTGTAATTGTAATCTCTGTACTTTCCTCTCAGGCAAGGTCTCAGGCAAGATGGAGCTACAAAAGAGACATCTTTGGGGAACCAGGAGCTCAGAGGGCTTGGAAGTGCTCAGTCAGTCCTCCTTAGGCTGGAAGTTGGTAGTGGCCGTAACAAAGGCCATGCACGTTATCAGCCAGGCCTACATCTGGCCTGTGGCCTTGGACCTATGTGCTTAGTTTACAGATTTAGTAATTTCTGAGTCCATGGAGCTGTATCAAAGGGCAAAGAAAAACTGGGAGTTTAAATGTTTCTGAGAGCTTGAGTTATTTAGTGCTGGGACTTCTTATAAATCTCAGAATATTGAGGTTGCTTCTTTCAGTCCCTGTTCTCACAGGGATTAGAATAGACCATTAAGGGATAGTCAAGAAGGGACAGAGGTGATAGCCAGAGATTGACAGGGGCCATAGTAATATAAAAACAGGCTTGGATTTGCCATCACATTGTAAAATGATGGTTCCTACACAACAACCCTGGGTCAAAAAAACTAATTGGGTTTATAATATATATATGATGTTTAGACTATTATGAGAAAGTAGGAAGGTAGATAAATAAAAATTTTGGTGCCTGAAAGAATTCTGAGCCTTTTTATGCATTCTGCTGCCAGCCGTGTCTAATGGCATGAGCTGGGGGCTGTAGTTGTGTGCATGGGTCATTGCACTGTGGTGTGCTCAGAGCCGTAGTAGCTCCCCAGGCTTGGAAGACCAGGTCAAGAGAGAGCCTTTAGCTTTTAAGGACGTGTCGTTACAAATAACCTGTTTCTAACTCAATTTAAGATTGTTCTTTAGGGTTCAGTCCCTGGTGTGTTGTGCCATGCTGGCCCCGCTCCCCAGGGCATGCTGAGCCAGTGATGGAGCCCGGGTGACGGAGACTGGGTATGGTGATATGTGCCTGTAATCTTAGCACTTGGGAGGCTAGAAACAGGAGACTATGAGTTTGTTCTATGTGGTGAGACCCTGTACACCCTGTCCTAAATAGAGAGGGGGAAAAAAAGAGGTTGTCCTTTAATTGGTTTATAAATTAACTCATTTGTAATTGTAATCTCTGTACTTTCCTCTTATTTTTTGAGTTTTATTAAATTTTGTGTCCTTGTTTCTGCTTTTTTGGGACTGGTCCAGTGTATCTTGGGGGGATTAGTGAACACTTACTAGATGTTAGGTGCTCTGTAGCTCATTTACTTTTTTTTCTCACAATACCCTTAGTGGTACTACTGGGTAGGTTTGTAGATGAGAGTGACTTTCCTGAACTCACACAAGTGTGTTCATGTTGTGAACCACAGGCCCATGGGTGGGAAGTTGGGCTCCCGTTTGCCTAACTGATCATGTAGTGAAGCCATTTCTGATCTTCAAAAGTAAGAGCTTCCTGGGCAGACTGCACTGGATGCTGATGTAAGGGCAATCTACTCTAGAGAATGCCTGACGGAGATGGGGAGATGTTTGAGAGCTGATCCCACCTGGCCGGGATCTTGAGAGAAGGGTATCAACAGCTTTGCCATCTCCTGGCACTTCTCTGCCTAACTAGTTAAGTGTTTGGCACCAGTGGGAGAAAGACATCAGAGAAGAAGTGGCAGTTGAATAGATTTTTTTTTCTGTCTTTTTGAGACAGGATCTCGCTATGCAGTTCAGGCTGGTCTTGAGCTCATTTTTGTAGCTCAGGCTGGTCTCGAACTCACACCGATTCACCTGCCTCAGCCTTGCAAGTGCTGGGGGGAGATGAATAGATTTTAAAAGAACTGAAGATCTTTAATTGGAAAAATGGAAAGTAAATAGCATGCAACCAGCACAACCTTGCAAACATGAGGGCTATGAGGAAGAGTTGTTTGGGTATAATCTAGGAGCAGCCCTGAGAGGGTTGGAGAGGTCAAACATCAGAGTGAGGCCCTTGGTTTCAATTCTCCCACAGCACAGAGCCCTAGAATGTCCCCATTTATGGAACATTGCATAGTTGTGACGCTTGGGTAGCGATACTTAGGATACTCAGGTTGATCTGAATGAGGGTCATACTAATGAGACAGGAAGTGTTAAGTAAAGTCTATCTTATGTAAAGTATGAGTTTTTGACAAGATGAGGTTTGACAACTGGGATTGTGGTACTAGAAGCAGGAGACCGGAGAAATTAGACCAAACAATATCACAAATACGTAGGAAAACACCCCTGCAACTATATCCTCGGCTGAAGGTAAGGCTCTCATGGGACTTCTATTGGAGCAGAAGGATTAACATTGCTGATTAAAAGAGAAACCAGGCTGCCCCCTGAATAGAGGAAGGGACAAACATAATGAGTTTGTTGTGATGTAAAGGGTTATAAGTGGTATATTTTTTATAAGGAGTTCCTTGTGAAAGATACTGGTCAGGAGTCATTTATTTTTTTGGAGACAGGGTACCAACACTCTGACTTGTGCATCTGGTCCTGTGGTCCTTTTGGTCCTTATGTGAAGAGCAGAAAGGAAGAAATCTGTACTTGTCATGGACTTGGGAGGTTGTGGATCAGAGGTGAAAGGCTCAGGAGTTTGCCTTTTGTCCAGTGATCCCTGTCTCCATTAGGGCTCCCTTTTAATACTTTATTATTCCTTCTCTGAAGTTGAAGCATTTTTCTTATTTTTATTTATTTATTTATTTTTGTCTTTTTGAGATAGGGTCTCACTATGCAGTTCAGGCTGGCCTTGAACTCACATTTGTAGCCCAGGCTGGCCTTGAACTCACACTGATCCCCTGCCTCAGCCTTGCAAGTGCTGGGATTACAGGCATGTGCCACCACGCCTGGCAATTTGAAGCATTTAGAGCTGCAAAATAAAGGAATGTGAGGTTCCAGAGGGCAAGACTGACCATTCCTCAGTCAGCTTTCTCAACCAAGTTCGAATCTGGAGTGCCCCTTTGCCCATGTCTTTCAACAGTAACACTTCTGTTTGAGTGCAAATCATCTGCATAACACAGGAAAGGCCTGTTTGCTGTCTTTTATTTGTTGATCCTTAGCATCACATGCCATGTCAGCCCTGTCTGCAGACCACCTGAGCCAGTCATTGAGACCAGGCATGGTGGTGCATGCCTGTAATTTCAGTGTTGGGGAGGCTGAAATTAGGAGCACTATGAGTCCGAGCTGCATAGTGAGACCCTGTACCAAATAGATTGAAAAAAAAAAAAAAGATACCACATCTGTGAGGGCTAGGGAGCTAACTTAGTGGCACAACTGCCAACCTGACAAGCACAAAGTCCTGGGGGGGGGGGGAAGATGGGTAAGAATTCACTTTAAGCATGTGATATCAAGCAAAATCCTCGAGTCATGCCCAGTGGCCCCTGGTCAGAGAGGCATGAGAAGCTGAAAACTGCTTATTTGAACTCATTAGGGGGTCCCCTTTATACAGTTCTCACAACCCCTTATTCTCAGTGCATAGTTGAAGTTAAGTTACATGGAAGTATGACTACTGAAATAACATAAACTTTGGTAGTTCAGCAATTATAGCAAATGCCAGGAATCTCATTTCTCAGCTGATCACATCAGTGATTGTAGCAGAGAAGATTTATAGCACTGACTGCTGTTTCTCATGTTCCTACTGTGTGCCAGGCACTGTACCTAGCAAGCATTTTTTAGGTATGATCTTACTTGTTCCTCATGAAATTTATTTTTGTACTGGGAATTGAACTGAGGACCTTGTGCTTGCCAAGCAAGCACTTGTGCCACTGAGCTATATCCCGGGCCCTCATGAGATCTTTGTAGAGACTTGAGTTTCTGTGTTGTATATTAGGGAACTGGGGTGCCATGGGAATGAACTGGCCTTTGCACTAGATTTAACTGAGACTAAAATCCAATTCTGTTCCACACCCAGGCCCAGGTTTAGGTGGATGACTAACTTTAGATTCCTCGATACTTGGGCCAATAACTCTGGAACTGAGCCCAGGTGCCCTAAAGATGAGGTTCCTAGAAAAGAGAGCTATTCAGCCTCACCTCAGTTTTGCCACTGCAGTGACTTTTGGAATGAGGACTTGGTAGAAGAAGGAAGCTCCTGCTCACCTGCGGCAGAGAGGTTTCAGGGCACCACAGCTGGGCTATGCCCTCTAAAGGTTCTCACCCATGTCTGCACGACCTTTTTGTCAAATTTGCCTCCACCCAGACACAAGAAACATGTTTCCAGATGTTTCCTTCTTTGAGATCCTTCAGTCTGGTGGAGGTTCTGGTTTCTGTTACCCTAGCCTTGCTTTCCTCTTTGGAAATTGCCTGCCAATTCTCAGAGCATTTTTCTCTTTTTATTTCAAAGCCCCTCCCTTTGCATCTGGTTTCAGACATTTCTGTGTTCTCAGGACTGCTCGATGTGTCCCATGTGTGACACTGAGCAAGTGTCCACAATGACGGATGTCTTCTGCCCCCTCACCCCTGCTCCTGACATTGAAGTTTTACTGGGACAGGGATGGGCTGAGGGTCCTGCAGTATCTGGCCAGGCCTTTTCTTTTTCTCTCCTCCCCCAGGAAAGGGAAAAGGGAAGAGGAGGCTTGAAGGTTGTGGAGCAGCAGTCTAGGTTGGAAGGAGGAGATTTGGGTCTGCTGTTGAGTCATATTACTTGGGACAGGGTCAGAAATACCAGCTCAAAGGTTTCTTATAATGTGTGTAAGAGAGTTCTATGTTGAGTTATTTATTTATTTATTTATTTATTTATTCTTTTGTTTTTGTTTTTTTCTGGGACTGGGGATTGAACTCACAACCTTGCACTTGCCAGGCAGGCATTTGTGCCATGGAGCTATCTCCCTAGCCCTTATGTTGAGTTTTAAAGGCTGTTAGGCACCAGGTGAGTGGAAGGAACTATTCTAGGGACAAGGAATACTTAGAATATTTTTGAAGAAATTATAGAATCCTAGAACTAGGAAAGACCTTACAGTTAAAACATCTATTGAACAAAAGCTAGAATGTGAATATGAAGAGGTGGAGGTCCAGAAAACTTAACTGACTTATTCTAAGTCTGGACATGCTGCCTGCTTCCATATTAGGGCTTTTCTCTGGACACCAACCTCCAGGGCCCCCTCCATGTGGCAGGGTGTGGTGGAGGGGCCCTAGGTGCTGATCTTTCAGATCCTGAGATAGAACGAATGAGCTTAGAGGCTTGGAAGTAGCATGGACTTGACCCAGAAAAGGATGTTTCTGCCAATGAAAGCATTAGAAAGCAGCAGAGTGGTCTGCTCTGCTTTGGAAGCTTGAGGTTCCAGCAAAACCCAGATTCTGGGGCTGGGGAGATAGCTCCATTGCACAAGTGCCTGTGTGGCAAGTGCAAGGTCACCCTGGTCCGGCCAAAAAAAAAAAAAAAGCCCAGATTCTGATTCCTGAGACTTCTTGAAGACTACTCTAGGAAACAAAGCTATAAAACCTCTTCAAGGTAGTCAAGGGACACTTGCTCATGTGGCCCAGGCCTGGTTGCCATTGATCAATTTTCTAAATTCATGCAAGCATGTGTGTCAAATCATTCTAGACTTTAGGACTTTTCCTAGAAATCTGGTATGGTGAAAGAGTGATTCCAGGAGCTTACTGTGGGCTAGTGGAGCTGTGCTTCGACTCCAGCAGTTGTGAGGTTGCTGTTGCTAAAGACGTCTACACAGCCAATTAAGAATTCTAAAGAAAAGTTCTGGAAGGTATGGACATCTTCAGGATTCAAATAAGTGAAGCTATCTGTTGAGGTCTTCAGACCACAAGATGGCATAAGCATTATCACCACTACCAGCAGGAAGTGGCACCTCTTAGACTCTTCAACTTTCATATCCATCAGGGAGACTTGGCAATTAGCAATTGTTTTAATGCAAGCTATTATTAGAAAGCTATCTGAAGCAAATGTAACCATTTGAAAGTTTTCAAGGATGTTACTGATAAAATGCATTTCTTTTTTCTTCTGCTGTTTTCTTTAAACATTCACTGCTATACCTTTGGCCCATGGAAGAAGAGAGTAACAAGTCTACTTGAGATTAATCTGAAATTTACAGCAGATGGTTTGGCTACTGCACTTCAAATCACATTCTTTTCTTCACTTACCTTGTTTTCTTTAAACATGGGAATTGGCTTTTGGAGTTAAGTCTCTATTTTATAAAGTTACTATTGAGAGACAGCAGTAATTTCCTGATAATGGGTAGTGGTATTAGATCTGTAGTTGCTCAAACATATGGAAGTACTTAGATTAAGCACCCAACAACTGCCAATTAAGTTGACCTATGGTCCATAATGCACAGAAGCAGTGAAATCATAAGCTTCAATTTCTACTTTAAAAAGTATCATAAAACATGCGTGTCTAAATGTGCTGTGCACCAATTTTTAACACATTGGAAACCACCTGGACCAAATTTTGCAATACACCTCTCTTGCTGTTTCTGCTTAATAGAAGACAGTTCTGAGGTCACAGAATGAGCAGTTAAAACCCTTTTACAACTTTTCTGTGTGATTTAAGCGTTCAGTACTGTGCAAACACAACAAAAGACAAACTGGAGCTGACATAGGAGAACAACTATTAATATTTAATTTCTAGTTTCAATGTTTTGTGTGCAGTTATAACATTGTACTAATTATAATGCCTTAATGTATGCTATATAATGAGGCTGAAAGATATCATCTGGGGCTGATGTAGCTTAGTGGCAGAGCATTTGCTTAGCTTGTGCTAGGGCCTGAGTTTAATCCCCAGCATGCACACACACACACACACACACACACACACACACACACACACACGGAGAGAGACAGAATGAAAATAAGAATGTGAATAATTGTGTTGGAGATGGAGATGGAGTACTCAAATCATTATAACAGTAAAACTATAACTCTGAGCCACAAATGTGGCTCCCAAAGCTCTTAGGCTCAGGAATTCTAAAAAGGTGGAGGAATCTCAAAATCTCAGATTGAGGAGAACCTGGACCATAAATACCCTACCAGAGATCTGGGTCAACAAAAGCAAGAACTGAGAGTTTGAGAGATGAGATCACATATACTAAGAATGGTTCTAGTTCTAACCAGGGCCAATGATCACGGACCACTGAACCACGAGCTCTTTAGGGACAACATCTATCTTAGATTTCTTCACCACAGTATTTATAGCACCTGGCCCATAGTAGATGCTTAGTATGCATATGTTGGGTGAATGAAT
Organism: Myocastor coypus; assembly: GCA_004027025.1. Lineage (NCBI taxonomy): Eukaryota > Metazoa > Chordata > Mammalia > Rodentia > Myocastoridae > Myocastor > Myocastor coypus. Next base: position 11,740 of record PVJA010013720.1, on the reverse strand, counting down.
GGGTTAGTCTTCCATGTGGTTGCCGAATGGATGGAGCTAAGTGGCTTCATTACTAATGGACTGAGTCTGGTTTCTATCCCTAGCTTCAAGTCTGAGGGTCAACTGGTGCCTGGTTGGTGAAGTGTCTGTAAAACAGAAGCAGTTGCTGGAATATGTTTCCAATATTTTCCTTAGTAATGGCACTTACTCAGCAGCAGCTGTCGTCCAAGGAACAAAAGGTTCTCGCCCAGTGGGCTTGCAGCCCAAGAGACAGAAAACAAAACAACTGCAGTGTTTCTGTGTGGCTGTGTGTTGTTGTATTAAGAGTATGTTGTGTTCAGTGTGGGTTTGTTGTTTGCTGTATAACAAAAACAGCACAAATTTTTTTCCCATTTTATAGATAACGTAATTGAAATATCTATAAATTACATATCAGATAGACATAAAGACACAGTGTGCAGAACTGTGTTGATGGCCTAGCTTGGAGCACCATCTTTTCTTATGTGCCCTTCAGGTGGTTGCCACTCTGTTTTGTTCAGGGTCTGACAGGAGAGAGGCATTTACCTTGTCCTTTCCATATCACTACAGTCACAATCTGGGTGTCCAGTTGGAAAAGATCCTTGACAAGAAAGGGGTTTCCTGGGATCTGAAAGAGGGAAAACTGCAAATGGATAAGTGGCTAGGAGGTGGCCTCAGCTCTCTGGGTCCTAAGCCCCACTACCTTCACCCCCAAAGATAGATACCAGGGTGAACGTAAGGGCTCTAACCTGTTTTTTCTTTTGAGGGAAAATGGGCCCAGTCAGGAGAGTTCCTTAGAAAAACAAAGGGTGAAAAACCAAAAAGCGGTTCCTAAAAGGGCTTTTTGTTTACTCTGCCGTCTCTTGGTTTTCCCAGGGTGAAAGTTAGGGGGCAGCATTGTTCCCGGCCAGAGTATCGAGAACACTGCGCGTGCAGCTGGGGAGTATTGAGAACCTCGATCCTCAGCCCTAGAACCCGGATCTTCAGCCCCAGGGAAATACCGGGTGCACAGTACATGTGAACTGAAGGTGAAGGGTGCTCAGCGGAAGGACTGCGAACTTTCTGGTTCTTTAAAGAAACAGCCACACACTTCCCGGCAGCTTTCAGATACTGTATTTCATTTTTTAGCAAAAGCAAGCTCTCCTTGAAGCCCCGCCTCCTGAAAGCTCCTCCCAACCCCGCTAGCCACACCCACGAGCAATCTCTGACCAATCAGTACCCCCAGGTCTCTGAAGCCCCTCCCCACCTTCCCCTTCCGAGAAGGTCAACTCAGCAGTTGGGGTTGAGCACGCGGCAGGAGCAAAAGCTGCGAAAGAGGCGGCACTGGCAGGAGGCGCACGGATTGCAGCAGCGGGGAGCCGGCGGCTTGCAGCTGTCGCGGGTGGCCACGCAGGGCGCGGGCGGCGGGGGCCGGGCTGGCGCTAACCTCTTTATCGAAGCCTTTCTCTGTGGAGGGAACGCCGGAAACTTCGCGAGTCAACCACGCCCGCCCTATCCGTCCTCATCTCTGCTGGAAATTCCACGAGCTGTGCACGCCTTGAACTCGATACCCTTATCTGGCTGTCCACACACGGCTGGACTCATGTCCCAGGGTACTCCCAACAGGTCTCCTGGTCCCCAGATGATTCCTCCAACCCTTCACCTCCATCCATATTTGCTTTTAAACTGAATGTAAAAGATGTCCCCCTTTAAACAATTGTGTTGTTTTGTTAAGGCCATAATTAACTTTGTTGGAAGATTTAGCATTGAAACTGAGATGTGCTGTGTCAGCTATACACCGTACTTCAAAGATAGTGTGATAAAGGAAAAAAAAAAATTACGTTTAAAAGGCCGGCCAAATAGCTCAGTGGATTAAAACAACTGCGTGCAGGCACTGGAGCCCGAGGTGGTTCTGCTGTGCCAGCCCCACCCCTGAGGCGCACTGAGGTGGCAATTGAGAATGGGCGTGGTGTCGAGTGCCTGTAATCCCAGCTCTTGGGAGGCTGTAAAGAGTCTAATCCAGAAGTGGGACTCTGAGCACCCTGTAGACGCTTACCCCCACAAAAAAAAAAACGAACAACCCCGAAACAAAAATACGTTTAAAATGACTTCTGTAGCCGCCAGGGTTATATCTCAGTGGCATAAGCACCTGCTTAGCAAGCACAAGATCATGAGTTCAGTCCCCCCAAACCAAAAAAAAAAAAAAAAAAAAAAAAAAGGCTTACATAGCGGGACTGGTGGTGCTCACCTGTAATGCCAGTTCTCAGGAGGCTGAGCCAGGAGGACTGCTGTGGGTTTGAAGCCAGCCTAGGCTACAAAGTTAGTTTAAGCCAGCTTGAACTATATAGAGAGGCCTTGTCTCAAAAAAGGGCTTACATTTATTTATTTATTTATTTTTACTGTGCTAGACATTGAATCTAGGGCAATGTGCATACTAGGCAAGCAGTCTACCACTGAGCCACGTTCCTAGTCCAAAAGTTTTTAAAAAATTATTTATTTGGTACAAGGTCTCACTACGCAGCTCAGACTTGTAGTGATCCTTCTACTTTGCCTCCCCAGTGCTGGGATTATAGCCATTACAGCTAGTTTTGGTGGCCAGCACGGAACCAGGGATCGCATCCAGGTCAGTGTGCTGGCCGGACAGGCACTTAGACCACTGAGCTATCTCAGCCCTCCTAGACCAAAATTGATTACATATTGAAATATTAGTATTTGGAATATATTGGGTTAAATAAAATATTACAAATAATTGTAACTTTTTTTGTAGCTTTTCTTAGTACTTTATTTATTTATTTATTTGGTACTAGGAATCAACATCAAGCTTGCCAAACAGGCACTTTGCCATTGAGCTATATCCCTGACCCCTTAATACTTTTTAAAAATAGAAAATTTGAAATCATATATATATATATATATATATATATATATACATACATATATATATATATATGTGTGTGTGTGTGTGTGTGTGTGTGTGTGTATGTGTGTATTTAGATATGACATTGTTTCTACTCTAGATTGCTGCTCTAGATTACTGAGCTTTTATTTACGTGCACTGGTGCGCTCGTGTAATCTCAGCACACTGAGAATCCGAGGCAAGGAGAAGCTTGAGTTCAGCTGGGACAATTCAGCAATTTAGCAAGAACCTATCTCAAAAAGAATAGAAAAAGGACTGAGGATGTAACTCAGTATGAAAGCATTGAGTGTAATCCTTGGTACAGAAAAAAAAGGCGCTTCCTTAGGGAAATTCATGCTTTATTTCCTTACAGTGTTTATCATCTGAACTTATTCTATTTTACAGATTTACTTGCTATTTATCTGTTTCCCCCACAAGAATGTAAACTCCACGAGAGCAGGGAAGTCTCCTTTGTTCACTTCTCTATCCCCAGTGTCTAGTACGTACATGTATTTGGCCTCTGCATATTCCTGTCAGTCATCTGATCCTTTATTCACTTTACAGTGGGCAAAACAGGTCCAGAGAGGAACAGGGACTTCCTCAAGATCAGTGTGCCCTGTCTTATCTCCTAATGACTGGTATGGTGTCTCCTGATGTGGTCACAGTTGACCTGGTAGACTGAGGTGCTCCAAACAGGAATAATATGTTCCACAGTGTTTCACTCCAGCTTCCTGAAGTGTATGACCTGTGTTACAGTGTGATCATTTTAGGTGATACCTGAATATTAAATGACCCTGAATCATACAGTGAGAAATGATTCTTTCTGTTTCAACCTGAGAGTTTAGTGCTGGCATGTCCTAAATGCTTCTTTAAGGCCTTTGACAGGCAATGCCATTCAGCTAGATTTCACACCAAATGAGTTTGATTTTCCCTTTTTTGTAGTTACCGTCTATTTATAGTGATACTGGTTTTCTATATCGTTATTTTTAAAATTTTGATTAAATAAATAGGTAAAACTCAAATATCATAAACATTGTGGAAAAATCTGAGGTTTGAGAAACACTGTGTCCATCCAAAAGAATGAGTGATGGTGAAATTTCTGGTATCAGAAGCTGCTTTTCAGCAGATAAATTATTTTTCAGTTTTTTTTTTTTTTTTTGGGGGGGGGCTCTGTTTTTTGGGCTTGTAGGCCAGGAAGCCTTCAGGTGGTTTTCAGTTCTTTGCCTAATGCAGACCTGGAAAATCTTTCATATAGTTTTAAACCATAGGTCCTCCCCTTTTAAGTTCAATTCTATTCCCAAAATGAGAACTCCCAGGCCTACCTTGGAAGATCTTTTCCTCTGTTCTGCTTCTTTTTTGCTGATTGTTTTGGATTTCTTCTTCAGTGCTTCAAAGAGAGACAGAAGAAGTAAAGCCAGATGTTGCTGGGGCCCTGAGCTGTGATGAAATAGGAGGAGCAGAGGGGGCCCTGGGAAGTTTCAGGGTAGAGGAGGAGGGCTGGCTGAACCAGTTACACTGGGGGACTGGAGTCCGAGAGCTGGAGCCAGGAACTCAAAGTGGTGTCCTTGGAGGGGGCAAACAAAAAGGTCCTAGGCCTTGCCTATGGCATCTCTGAGAGGCGTCCCTTGGCCTTGATGGCTGTGGGCCACTTAGTTACCACCTTCTTTAGTCTTTAATCCAGCAGGTACAAAAGCATTGCAGCATTGTGAAATATTACTATATTTCATATTATATAGTTCAGGCTGGCCTTGAATTCACTATGTAGCTCAGGCTAGCCTCACATTTGTGCTGACCTTCCTGCCTCAGCCTCCTGGGTGCTGGGATTACAGGTGTGTGTCACCACACCTGGCTCTATACTGCTAATTTTGAAGGGATAAATTGTATGTGTGTGTGTGTGTGTTGTAAGAGAAAAACAATAAAGACAGTGATACAAAATTTCAAGACAAGATAGGCGAGTAATAATGTACTAACGTACATTGCTTTTTCTTTTTGTATTTAGTACAGCATCTACAGGGTCTCATGATACAGGTCAGACTTGTAGTGATCCTCCTGTTTCAGCCTCTTAAGTGCTGGGATTACAGATGTGTGCCACCATGCTCAGTCTCAATTGCCAGCTCAGTGTGCCCTGGGGGTGGGGCTGGCACGGCACACTGGGGATTGAACCTTGGCTCCTTGCCTGTCTAGGCAGGCACTTTAATCCCCTGAGCTATCTGGCTGGACCAAGTACATAGGTAATTACTATCACGTAGTTGCTCAGATTAAAATGTGCTATTTTTTAAAATGAAAGGTCTAGCAAAAGGAATGTTGATATTCCTTCCCTTGCCTGACTATACTTAGCTGATATGCCTAGAAAATACTTTCTTTTCCTAAAAGAGCCAAGACAATAAAGACATACTAGTTTTGGATTAAATGCAGAATTCATCTGTGTTTGAAAACTGGCACTATCAATGAAGAACTGGGATGTCAGGCTAGTTACTTAACTGTTATAAGTCTTGATTTCTTTAAAATGATGAAAGATAAATAAAATCAGGGCAACTGGGTCTAATGGCACACATCTGTAGTCCCAGTAATTGAGAAGACTGAGGCAGGCAGGTCTCAAGTTCACACATGGTCTGGGTAACTTAGTGAGACTCTCTCAAAAAGAGGTGAGGGAGCTAGGGACATAGCTCAGTGATATAGCCCCTGCCTGGTAAGAATAAGGTGCTGAGTTCAATTCCTAGAGCCAAAAAAAGGTGTGCATGTGAGTACCTAGCTCAAAAGTAGAACACTTACCTAGTGTGTGGTACTCTGAGGTACGTATGAGGCCCTGGGTTACTTACTGCCCAGGGCTCCAGTACTGCCAACCTCCTCTCCCCCACAGAAAACCCCTACAATGCCCACCTCACAGTACTTAGCACATAATAAATACATCTATTATTATTATTATTATTATTACTATTTTAGATATTGGGGTTGAAGCTAGGGCCTTCAGTGTGCTGACCACATGCTCTACCACTGGGCTGTCTCGGCAGCACATGTTTGTGGTTTGTCACATCCAGTGAAGTCAGATCGTGGTCTCTGTAGTGCCACACTGTAATGGCTCTCATAGTTTTTGATGAGCAGGAAGTTTCAATCCTAATATGGCAGGATTGGCTCATTCCAGATTTAGTTATAATTTGCAGCATTTCCTCAAGCTTGTTATTACTGAGAGAAGTTCTGCAATTTATTTAGTTTTAGTGATGTTAAGTTAAACCGAGTTCACCAAATACTTTCACTTGAGCCTTCCTCACACTCTCTAACATGCTGCTTCACTAGGCTAATGGTATGCAGGGATTTCACAGACCAAATGAATCAATGAGCACTGTATATTTCCCTAGGACTATTTTGCAGAAACAGCAAGGAAATACTGTAGCCATGGCAATGAATCCCGAGAGCAGCTTGGGGAACAGGCTTGACATCCATCCCACAGCCCTCCTCCTACCATGGGCCAGAGACAGGTGCTCAGGCCCAGGTGCTTACCCACAACAGAGACAGAGGGGAAATCCAGTAGGTTCTTAGAGGAGTTGTGTCTCAGGCATCCATCATCTTTGGGCTTCTCCTCAAGAGGCAGGTAGCTGCAGGCAGTGAGGAAGCATAGGAAGACCAGTAGGGTGGCCAGGAGCAGACGAGTGGCATCCATCCTGAGAGACCTGAGTGGTCAGAGAAGGGGCCGGTAGCAGGTGGACCAGAGGTAGTGGCAAGATGATGTGCTTTCCTGCTTCTTTGTTTCTTTAGGTTGGTGTTCTGCTCCACAGATGTCCAAGTAAAGCCAGAGGATAGGGAAGGGGAACAGATGAAAAACGATGAGAAAAAAGGAGGGATGGGAGAGGAAGAGAGAAAATCAAGGAGGGAAGGGAGGGAGATTGAAGTAAAGAGAAAAGAAATGCATTGCGTTGGTCTCTGCTGACCAGAAGGTGGAGTACTGACTGTTGTATTTTAAAGTTAGTGGCCCCAGGAGATCCTAGGCCTGGGGAAGTTGTTGAAAGGCCCCACAGCCGTGCCTCACAGTGGCAGAGGTTTTTTTTTAAGGTGCAGAGAATAAAGCTAATAAGTTAAGGCACAGTGAGAACAATGCAATGATAAATGGCTCCTTCAGACAAGTGTCTATATTATCTCATACACCAGATTCCCACACACACATGGAAAACCAATGCAGATATGTTTGTGGCAGGGGCATGGGCCTGTTGGAAGAAGATAGCTGGATTTATTTATTTTCTAGGTGGATTCTGAAAGAGGCAGACAGAGCTCAGAGAGGATTTTTTCCTTGAGTGCCTGGATTTGGCTCAGTTGTGACGGAAGCATCCTGTACTCTAAGTATGGGCTGCCCACTCCAAATCTTCTACTCTTCCGTTTTCTTTCTGGTCTTGGAAAACATTGGCATTATGTTTCCAATGTCCCTTGTACTCATAAGATATTGACTGGGGAGAAAAGAATAGGGCACTTTGCTCCTGTGGTCCTGTCCATTCTTGGGTGCCCCTTTCAGCAGCTTGGGCGACCTCTAGCTTTCTTTCCCTAGCCCTTGGCCCTGAGTTGCAGTCAGTGATCTGCATGTCTGATACTCTCCAGGAACAGAGACCCCAGACAGCTGGTCTGTGTTCTTATCCAAGCTTTCTGAAGCTGCAGGAGACAATTCTGACCTTTTGAAGTCCAACTTCCACACCTCTCAGTCTGGTTCCAGCTCTTCTGATTTCTCCAGATGCTATCACCTTTGGACACTTTCACAACTGGCTACTAACATTCTATCTTAAGAACTGGCCTGAAGACCCTACTATAGCTAGGCTTATCAATTAGATAAGCCTATAAATTTTCCTCTACTGTTTTAAACTAGTATAAGTAGTGTTCTTTTAATCAGTGGAGTTGACTCTACAAATAGTTTTGGTCAGAAGTCAGAGGAACAAACTGTATAGAGCACAAGTTTTTTCCAGCATCGCAAATAATGCCTACCCCATTTGTCTTCTCTCCCTTCCTCTTTTCCTTGTTCTTTTCATTTGAAGAACAAATTTGCTTTCATTTGTGGGGCAGAAGACAAATATTGTATGAAACAATTCACTTTCTTTAAACATCAGATCACAACTGGCATGGTAGAAGACTCCCACTGTGAGAAAGATACAGGAACTGGGACAGGCCGAGGGAGTAGCAGATCGCAGCTCCCAATTCTTGGGTGACTATCCTGTCACCTCCTAGCAGATACTCTATGTGGGGAATGTTGAGCAGAACCACAGTACTGTTTAAATTACACCTTTCCTTGCTTCACTGACTCACAAAGTACAGAAGTTATCTTTGCATATGTTAAACATGTGCACAGTTTGGCTCCATTGTACTCTCTACCTTTGTCCAATGACCATCTTCCTCAGTAAAGAATCTTGGTCTCCAGTTTGACTTTTTCTCTTTGTCTTAATATTCTTTCACCAAATTTTAGCTTTGTTCCCTTTGGATTACCTTGCTTTCCACTTCCTTATCACTTCAGTCCATTTGTCACTTACAATAGAACAAATTTCACCCTGACTTCATGTCCTGTTTTGTGTTCTCTTTGCAAACCTAGTTTACCATCAAGTGAGCCCAACTACATCTCTGTGTTCCTCCAGGGCCCCATTCAAATGCTGGGTATAGCACATCTCCTCCAACACGAGGCCAGCTCAAACAGTTCTCTCTCTTTTCTGAATTCCTCAAACTCTCAAACTAAACACCATATTGTGTACTATATTAATTGTTCAGATGGGCTATTCTCATCTTTTATGTATAGTTCTTTGTTTAAAGGAGGTAGAACAGTGCAATTGAAAGAATGCAGGCTCTGTGGTTTCACATACGTGACTTTACTCCTTATAACTATTTACAAGTTATGTGAGGATGTAGGGGAGAAAAAGCCCCTCTACCCCCCTCTTCGTTCTTATGTGAGCTCTTTGCCTGGATCTAGAAACAATTAATATAAGAACTGATTAATTATAGAAAAGCATGAACATTTTATTAAATTTAGATATATAAGGGGATCTTTATAAGAGTGAAAACCAAAGAAATGCCCCCAAGCATGTTGCTTTTATACTTCTTAGACAAAGAACAATAAATTTATGAAGTAATGATGGGACAAATGGCTATCTTCATTAGGGTAGTGATTTTTAGGGATGTTCTTAAGAGATGTATGGGAAGAGAGCTTGGAAAAGATAGTGGAAGATAAAACTTACTTCCTGGTTTGTTCCTTTAGGTTTGCTGAAACCACAATTACCAGTATGTGGTAATCAAGCCTTTTTGGTTGGTTTTGTTATGTGAAAATTATTGCTGCCCAGGAAGTCTGTATCTTTTTTGTTCATTTGTTTTTGTTTTGAGCCTTTATGTCTCGCTGCATGTAGGAAAAGATAGGACAAGTTATCTTGGGAAAGTTACAATTCCTCGAGTGATTTCAGCTCGAGAGTGAGTCAATGTGCCAGTTTGCCTATTGGAGATGGCATATCTTCATCTCTTTCCAGGACAAGCCATGAAATAGTTCCTTCATCACCAACAGTGGCATCATACTATTCACTATAGAAGGAATGCTGGGAGTTAAAACAGGACCAGGATTCAGTAAATTCCTGGTATAAATATTAGTCACACACACACACACACACACACACACACACACACAACATCTCCAGTTTTGAGCTACATTCCCAGCTCATTTCATCTTTTTTTGGAGACAGGTTCTTGCTAAGTTGCCCAGGCTGGGCTTGATCTTGGAACCCTCTTGCCCCACCCTCCTGAGTAGCTGGGATTATAGATGTGTGCCACCATGTCTGGCTAGTTATCTATATTGATTACAGTGCATATATGTTTAAAGAAGTTGTGTTGTGGCATTTAATACTTGCTCTTAAATTCGTATGGTTTTCAGGGGGTTTGGCAGATAGCTCCATGGCAGAAGTGTCTGCCTGGCAAGTGCAAGATCTTGAGTTCGAACCCCAGTACCCCTCACAAAAAAAATTCATGTGGTTTTGATTTTAATCCTGGAAAAAATCCTGGACAATTTCTCCAACATTAAGACATGTGCGGGGCTGGGGAGATAGCTCCGAGGCACAAGTGCCTGCTGGGCAAGTGCAAGGTCGTGAGTTCGAACCCTGGTCCCACAAAAAAAAAAAAAAAGACATGTGCAATGAGGATGGTGGACTAAGAGAGGAGAGTGCACTTCAGAAAACTGAAAAAAAGTTCAATAAGGTTGGCAAATAGATTTAAATGGAAATAGAAGCAGGCGCCAGATCATGATGGGATTTGCATATCATGGCAAGGGGCATACACAATATCTTTGGGTCAATGGAAAATGAAGAATTTTTAAAATTTGTTTTTGTTTATTTGCATACTGGGGGTTAAATCCATGTTCTCACGATTGCTAAGGGTGCACTCCATCACTGAGCTATATTCTCAGCCCAAATGAAGAGTTTTAGATGGGGAACAGACTTAATCAGATCGCACTGTAAAAAGATCTCTTGGCCACAGTGGAGCTGAGGGCAAGACTGGCAAGAAGAAAAACCAGGTAAGAGGCTGATGCTGAATTTCTGCCAATCCTCTGCTCTGCTCATCCACATTCCAAAAGAAAAGCAAACTCTGTCACCTCAGAAGTGTACCATGGCCATCCCAAACCTGCTCTCCACCTTTATTTTTTTCACCATTCATTAGAACTTAGTGATTGATCTACTGTGGGGAAGTATAAAATCTAGCAAAGCTCTGGTAGGTCTGGATCTCCATATGAAGCCCATTCTTTTCCACTTCTTAAGCCTGTCCAGTACTTAAACCTGATCATACTACATAGGTAGATGTAGATATAAGAGCATTTATTTATTTATTTGTTTATTGATTGATTGATTTTGCCGTAGCAGGGATTGAACTTAGGATCTTGTATATGCCAGTCAGACACTTATGCTGTTGAGCTGTCTTCCTGGCCTAGCATTTATTTATCTACCTATCATTTTTTTCTTTATTATGTAGTTCAGGTTGGTCCTGAGTTCATTATTTATTTATTTTTCTTGTTTCAGAGCCTTTGTTTGTTTATTCACTCATTTTTATGGCCAGCTCAGCCTGCCCCGAGAGCAGGCACAGCATGTGGTGCTGGGGATCAAACTGTGGTCCCTGAAGCTGCCCAAGCTTTCCCAAGCAGGCGCTTTAGACCACTGAGCCATCCCGCCGGGCCCCCTGAGTTCTTTTTGTACCCCAGGCTGGTCTCAAATTTGCAGTGATCCTATACCAAATAAATAAATAAATAAATAAACAAACCCACAAACCCTTCAAAGGGATGAGACTAAGCCCATTATGTTTGCTCTCCCAGAATCTATGAACTGATGAAGTAATATATTACTTCTTTGGGTAAAGATCTTAATGACCATGAGGCAGGAGGATCACAGGTTTGAGCCCAGTCTGGGCAACTTAGTAAGAGTCTGTCTCAAAAATAAAAGAATGGAAAAATGGGCTAGGGATATGGCTGAGTGAGAAAGTCCTGAGCTCAAACCTCATTTATTTGTTTGTTTATTTATGTTATGGCTGGCTCAGCCTACCCTGGGGGTGGGGCTGGCATAGCACGTGGTGCTGGTGATCGAACTGCAGTCCCTGCAGTTGCCTAAGCTTGCCTAAGCAGGTGCTTTAGACCACTGAGCTATTTCCCCAGCCCAACCCTCATTTTTTAAAAAATGAGCAACAAGCCGGGCGTGGTGGCTCACGCCTGTAATCCCAGCACTTGGGAGGCTGAGGCAGGAGGATCGGTGTGAGTTCGAGACCAGCCTGGGCTACAAAAGTGAGCTCAAAGCCAGCCTGAACTGCACAGTGAGACCCTGTCTCAAAAAAAAAAAAAAAAAAAAAAAAAAAAAAAAAAAAAAAAAAAAAAAAAAAAAAAAAAAA
>PVJA010013719.1:29768-49014 GCA_004027025.1 Myocastor coypus | reverse complement strand
TGCTGATTTGCTTGGAGCTTGTCACACGTGTGGCATGAGACAGACACACGGCGAACCCTCGTCCGCCAGTTCATTTTCTAGATGGCCCCTGCCGTGGTCTCCGGGCTTCCTCTGTGCTGCACCAGGACCACCCAGCGGGCGCTGTGCCTCCGGGGCATCAGTGGGGCTTTTTCAGGGGAGCTCCACTTCCTTTTTACTTTCCCATTTCCCCTCTCCCTTCTGCCAGATCGGTGTTTCCTGCTTACCACACTCTCTCTTCATTCTTTACTCTTTTTCCCTTTCAATTCGCTGCACACAAATGATCTGTGGCCACTCTCCTATCAACCAGGTGACAGAAATGCTGGCATCAGTAGCCTCTCAGGAAAGCGTGCTGTACTGAGGAAAGGTGGCCTGGCGGAGCCCATCCTTTCTAGGTGTTAGTCACCATGCAGGCCTGTTGTGTACGTTAATCGCAGTTTGTAGTAATTGCTAAGCCTGGCATTGTATCGCAAATAAAACTTGACTACTTTTGTAATTCTTCCTGATGGACTACGAATATAGCAGGTGCTCATTTGACCGAGGTGGGCAGAGACACCAAAAAGGAAAAAGGAAGCGGCCGTGGACTGTGGTTTGGCTGCTCTGGCACAAAGCGTTTCTTACTGCTTTTTTTGAAAAATGAATGGAGATGCCAGTAGCACGAGCAGTACAAGATGTGGAGGGAATACGGGGTCTCTGAGAAGGGGGCCCCGTGCGCCGAGCCCCTGTGCATGGCTACCTCTGCTGGAGGAGGAAGCAGGGTAGCTGCGAAGACCAGAGAGCGCTGTGCTGGGCTATAGGATGGCTCCCGCGAAGCCAGAGGAGTATGCAGGTGTGGGCACGACACAGAAAGAGGTGAAGAGGCTGCTGAGGGGCAGGTCATGGGAGCAGGTCGGTTCTCTTTTTCAAAGTTTTTTTTTTTTTTTTTAATAACATGGAGCGACACAATATTGATTCTCTAGGCATTGCTAGAGAAAATGACAATAAAAACAGTACCATAAGAGCTTCTTAGAACGGAGTCGAAAGGCCATGCCCGAGCTGGGCCCACACAGCCTCTGCCCAGGAAGGCGAACTTTGGTTTCGTTTCTTGTGTTGGACAGCGGACCTCCGGAAGGACTGCGTGGCTCTCGCGTTGTAGTGCCGTGCCCCGAGGCCCAGGGCGTGGAGTCTGCCTTGTGGTCGCGTCCACTTGGGGTGCGTTCTCTTTTCTTTGTGTCCTGTAGCTCCCGCTCCTTTCCAGCACCGAGTACTCCTGCCCACTGCAGAGAAGAGTACGATTCAGAGCTGTCTCAACCTGACCCCTGCTTTGTGGTTTTTAAAGCTCCGAATGCTTTTGCGCGTCACAGTTTCTGCATTGGAGCTGTGTGTCGTGGTGAGCTCTTGCGTGCGCCTGCAGCAACGCGGCTCTGTCCGTCCTTCTCCAGCTGGGCCCGCAGCTCACCCCACCTACGCTGCTGCGGCAGGCTGTACCGCTGCGGAGTTGTATTTACTCTCTTTGGACCAACGGCCTTTGTGTGGCAGTGCAGCTCTCTACTTCTGGATTCAAGTTGCAGTTTCCCTTACACCGGCCATAGGCTTCAGCTGACCATTCGGCCTCTCATAGAATATAAGACCTGGCACTCCAATTGTCACTTGTAATTTTTATACTTTGCAACATTCTTTAAAAAATGGGAAGGGCTGGGGAAATGGCTCAGTGGTCTAAGCCCTTGTCTGGCAAGTGCAGGGACCTGAGTTTGATCCCTGGTACTGCAGGTTGTGCTGGCCACTGAAACCGGGCATGGAGATACAGGCCTGTAATCCCAGCGCTGAGGAGGCTGAGACAGGAGGCTTAGTATGAGTCCGAGTTGTGTAGCGAGACTTTGTACTAAATGAGTATATAATAAAAAAAAATGGAAATTGATGAAGTTGTCAGAGTAACTCAGAATCTTGGCGATGCTTTGGGATACACCCCCTAAGGTTGGGACCTGGGGGACAGGCTTTCCCCGACTTGTGCTTTATGACAACCCCAACAAGTATGAGACCCTGGGAAAACTTGTTTTCTATGGGTGCCTTCTTTATATGGGATAAAAACATAGGCTCAGTGTTTAAATTAAAAAATATATTGCACTGCTTGGTACATTGCGTCAACTGGAGAAGTGTAGAGGCTTCATTAAGTGACTCAGCAGGGAGCCAGGTTCTTACTTAGTAAACCTCATCCGCAGCAAGAGGAGGGTGGGACACTGTGAGAGCTCTGCAGCCCCGCCCCAGGGGGCGTGTTTATAAAGTACGGAGGGGAGATGGGCTGGCTGGAAGCCGCAGCTGCTGCCCTTCCCCTTGCTCTTCCCTGTTTCCTGCTGCCATGGACCGCTGCCCTCTGCCTTGGGCCACTCTGCCTGGGAGCCAGGCAAGTATAGACTGAAACCCCCATAAACTGGGAGCTAAATCAACTTTCCTTCCTTCATTTTGGGTGTAGGGTATTTTGAGTAAAAAGTGACTGAGACCCATATTAAATGGCATATTGTCATTAATCCAGTCAAAAAATGCTTCCCTTTGCTTGGAACACATTTATTCTACACTACTTGCAGTTTTCTGAAGCAGTTCTAGAAGTTCTCTTTCGTGAAGGTATTTCTGAGGTGTGATTAACAAAGCACAATGATGGTCTGGAGAGGTAGCTCAGCAGTCTAAGGTGCTTGCTTAGGCAAGCTTAGGTAAGCTTAAGCAGGTGCAGGGGACTGTGGTTCGATCCCAGGCCCCACATACTGCACGAGCCTTGCCTTCAGGTGGGCTGAGCAGGCAAAAATACAAGCAAGCAAGCAAACAAAAACAATAAAAAACAATGATCACCATCCAACAAAAAGACCTGCTTGCGAAAATATGAGGTGTTCTGAGCCATCTTCTTCTCAGGACCTGGTGCCATATGCCTTCTGGCCCTTCCTCAGAGTGAAAATAACCATGAAAGGTGGTAAGTGTTTTGAATCAACTCTGGACATGGAGGCCGTTGGATGACTCAACTAAAGACAATTATGTGAGAGAGACTTCCAGAATTGCCCGAGAAGTGGCGCCTTGGTGGCAGCGTGGTGAGTGTACTGGGGATCACAGTGCAGCTCACACTTGGGGATGGCTGCGTGCTGCTGGAGCTTGGGGTCCCAGCCTCAGCCTGTGTCTAAGCGAATGAGAACTGCCCACGGTCAGGGTGTGGGCACCGTCTGGGGGCCAGGACTCAGCCATCCCAAGACAGTAGCCCTGCACCACTCAGCACGGTCCTGTTTGCAGCCTGCTTTCCTGGAGCTCCAGTGCAGCGCCAGCACCTTGGGGTGGCCTTGCAGGCTTGTATTCCGGAGCTTCCTCGGGCAGCTGTGGTGGGCTGGAGAACATTCTGAAGGCCTTGAAGAGGGTCTCAGCACATGCCTGTCCTGAACAAGCTCAGAGAACCTGTCCAGGTAGCACTGGCGGCTCCGGCCAGGGCCAGGGACCAGATGGTTTGAGGTGAAGAGCTTAGAAAATGTCAGGAAGAGATGGGTAATTGTGGGCTCTGAAATGGAAGCAAGACCCTCCTTCCCTCCCTCCCTCCCTCCCTCCCTCCCTCCCTCCCTCCATCCCCCCTTCCTCTCTTCTTTCCTTCCTTCTACCTTACAGATAAATACATTTTATATTACACAAATTAACATGGTTTCAGATTAAAGACCTAAGAGACGATATTAACTCTTGGATGGGAGCTAACCCTGGCATGGATGGTGACACAGACCCACAATGGTATGAAATGATCCTCAACTTGTCTTTGATTATCTGCTTCATGAGAAAGTGGTATATGTAGCTGAGGAGAAAGCTGTACAGAGACTATGGGTGAAATGATAACAACAGCTATATTTTTGAAATACTTGGGCAAAGTCCTTTATTTGGATTTTAGTGTCTATACTTACACTCCTAGTTTCCAGGAGCCTCCCTATAGCTAACAAAGTAGGCCCCGGGGAGGGAGCAGCCCAGAGCCGCTCTGGGTCTTCCTTTTATTGCTTGGATGGTCTTAGACAAATTGTGTCCCATTCTGGTACCTCAGCTTCCTCACCCATAAATGGCAGTAGTAGCTGCCCCTGGCAGCAACGGTTCTACCTGCAGATAAGAGGAAGTGTGGTGACAGCGGCCATGACAAGCGGAGGCTGGGAGGGCCAGCGTCAGAGAACTGAGGTGCTCCCTGGCTTCGTTTATGTCATACCTCATGTAGGGTTCCACTTTCTGTGCAAGAAGTGGAAAGAGAAATGGGGGAATGGTGGCTGAGTCAGTCCTTTTACTGGAAACACTGGCACTCCAAGAAGCAGAAACTGCACTGGAATGATACCATGTCTCCCAGCTACCTTTAGGTAAAATTCCAACTTGTGTATTGCCCAAAGATAGCTGCGCGTATTATGGGGTACAAAGCGAGGTTACGGCGTCTGAGACGATGTGCCACTGCTAAGTGAAGCCCGCCAGCCCGCCCACCACCTCGCACATTTGATGTCTTCTGTGGTGAGAACATTCAGCAGCCAGCTTCTCAGTGACTTCAAAATGCCCGGGACCCAGCTAGGAGTCCTGCACGGTGCGCTACGAGGCAGATCTGGAGCAGAGCTAGAGCGGCCTCTGCCATCCAAGCAAGGCACTGCGCGCCCTTCTGCCCTCCGCTGTCATAGACCCAAATATCTTCCCATTCTTACGTGAGTGCGTAGCAGCCGTGTCTCTACGTGTGGCTTACTTTGCATAGTACCATGCTCTGCCATCCCCATTGCAGATGAAAAGAGTGTCCCTTTAGAAGGCCACGGAGTGGTCTGCTCTGTTCATTACCATGTTTTCTCCTTACATTCTCCCGCTGATAGACCGTGAGCTTGGGACCATCACTTGGCTGTTTGCACTTGGCCGTCCAACCGTCTCTTGCCGTGTGGACTTCGACCCCTGCCTGAACTTGGGAGGACCAAGGGATTCCAGATCTGACTTGAGTTAGTTGCTTCAGAGTGTGGGCTGTGATGGGTTACGGGATTTCTTTGAATATTAGATGCTGTGCCAACTGTGAAGTTCTTAGAAAATTTGTGCTCAAATGTTCACTTACTACCATTTTTGGTACTATTAAGAGCTGTTGTGGTATTTTTATCTACATACGGAAAGCTGTCATCACTTATGGAAATAATTTTGCAAAGCCTATGAACATAAAGGGGAAGGCAGAAGTGCACAGCTCCCTCTGCAGAGTGTAGAAGGAGCCGAGACTAACATCGAAGAAGGAAACAGCAGCATCCTTGCCAGCGTCTGGGATGGGCAGCTGTCGGGCCATGTGGGAAGGGGACATGGTCCCTAGGAGCGGGTCTGGCAGAAGAAGAGACCCCAGGAGAGGACGGTGAGGGAGGCCACAGCTGCTTGCTCCTCTGGGACTGCAGCAGCACACGCGGGCCCTCATCCCCGCTCACGTGTCTTCCGTGCTCGTGGGCTGGGTCCGTTTTGCCAAGACTCCTCCGGCTTCAACACCGGCACTGTTCCTTCTTGGCTCTCCTGGGTGCTGAGCCTGGCCCACAGGGATCATTCGCACAGGCGCGTCCACATTTCGTGGGTGGCTCTCGGCCAGGTTGCCAGCCTGGCGCTTTTCAGAATGCGCTGAATGGTAGTTTGGAACTCGTCTCTGCTGACTCCACCGGGCTCCGCTTCAAATCTCTTCTAATCCACTAATGAACCTTTATTAGAGCGAGCGAGCGAGAGGGTGAATCAGTCTCTTGGCACATTCCTAAAATAAAGTAGAAGCAGTAATAAGACCCAAAGAGAACAGCAGTACCGGGACGCTGGGCCTCCCTGTACACTCCCTCAGGCTCTTCAAAGCTGAGTTTATTTTTTGGAGATTCTCAATGTGATTAAGTTAATTTTCACTGGTGGTCTTTCGTTTGGTTCTATTTGTATTTTCATTTTCCTATGAAGCCGTGACAAAAGATGGTTATCTGCTCACAATTTGACTACTATTTAAATTGCCTTTTGTTCTTTAAGTTGGGGTTGAGTGGGTCCAGGGCACGCAGCCATGTGTATGGCTGAACAGGCAGTGTCATGCCAACCTTGCAGAGCTTTTCAGAGGGGTCCGGTGGACCAGCAGTGACCCTGGGCTCCCTCCCAATGGTGCTTGTGGCTCTCCCCTCTTGCTCGCTTCTGCCTCCCGTTATGGGCCCTGTGGTCGGCTCAGACTGAGTCTGTCACGACCCCAGATGGAGCTGGGGTCGAGCCAACCCATACCTTTTCAAAATGCCCTCTCCTCCTGGACGTTATCAGTCAAGGAAGAGACGGCCTTTAGGTGACTCGGTCACCTCCCAACACCAGGCCCACTCGGGCCTAAACGATCCCTGCTCTTCCACCGCGGTTACCCACCATCCTTCTGCGGCTGATTGCTCTATCAGGCAACAAGCAAAACCAAGTTCCGTTTGGCCAGCACAGAGGTGGAGGGACGTCCTAAAATTCCAGCTCCCAGATTGTGTGTTCTGCCACAGAATTTACTGTATAAGAAGTTGCACTGTTTTTAGTCACTGAGTTCAAATAGAAAAATCTTCATTAAATAAAATATGACTCTTGATACTTGTTTTTTGTCAGTTGATGGTGTATCGCTTTTACATTCCTTAAGCTTATAATCCCTTGAGGTTCCTGTATGTGCCGTATCTTTATTGTTTTACTTTTAAGTAAATTGTACCGATATAATTAGCTCCTCCACTCCCCAGCCTTGACCCCCTGGACCCCTTTCTGAATGCCAGAGAGCTGTCCCTTGAACTCTGCCAGCTATCCTTTATTACCTCTGTGTTTGTTCTTGCCTTACTCAAATAAGAGATATCGTACATTTAAGCTTGTGTGATTTAAATACTGTATTTAAGGATACCATACAGAGATTCCATACAGTATTTAGTTTGTGTTCATCTCATGCAACTTTACACCTTTCACGTGCACCCATTGGCACACAAATGTCTCAAACTCACTCTTCTTCACTCACTAACTTTTTAACTGGGAAAGAAAGACTGTTGCATAAATCTATTCTTGAATGTGTCCATGAATAACTTGAATTCCCCTTTGCTATTTCTCTCCCCCTCTTTCTGCATGTGTATAAGTTGTAGAGGAATAAGGTACATATAAATAGCACACATATTAATGACACATGTGTAAATATGGACTACATATACCTATACCTACCTCCTATTGTAGGGATCCGTTGGTCTTACTGTGAATGATTCTATCCCAGGGAGACAAGGCGGTAGGAATGAAAAAGATAGACAAAAAGACGAAAAGCTGGGCTAGGTGGTCGCCAGTCTGCCTGACGGGCAAGACCTACTCAAGACCCACACAAAAATCAATCCTTTATACTTCTGCAAAGTTTGTGTGACATGACACAAAGTTGCTTAGCGACCAGTAGCTGGCCTGAAGCAGACAGAATGCTATTCTCAGCACTGGCGTAGCTTGCTTGCCTTAGGCACTGAGGCCCCGTCCTACCTACACACACTTGATCCATTTCCTGGCTTGCTGCGGCTCCCAGCACCTTATCTATTATGTTATTCCTTTCTGGTCACCTGAATAGTGTTATTAATTGAATGAATGATTTTCAACCTTATATAGGTTTTAACACTTTTTAGAGTGATTTCACATACCAGTTCCTTCCTAGCTACTATCCATCTACCTAGCTATCATCTGTCTTTCTCTGATGCTTATAGAGCATAATGATTCTGTTCAAATGAGAGAACAAGAAAGCTGCGCCTTAGAGCAGGTTTCTGCCTGGGGTCAGAATCCTCTATCCGTTCCCCAACGCTGTGGCCTGGTGCACTAGAATTATATTTGATGCTACAGTTCACCAATGAGCAAAAGTAGAGAAAAGCTCTCCACTTCGAGGAACTCGTATCCTAGTAAGGGAAAAATGAGGAGCTCGTATTGCACAGATAAGGCAAAAACTGAAGAAAAGTCCCTAGGAGGGCACCGTGGATGCTGGCCATCCTGGGTGTGTTTGTGGATGGATGCATCCAGTGGGCAGTGAGGCCAGGATCTCACGCTCGGAATTCAAGTCGGAGGCCTTCTTGTCACTGCTGGAGGCCCTGGGGGCGAGCACGTCGCGGTCCTTCACAGGGCACTAAGCGCGAACAGCTGGTGCGTAAGCTTGACCCGTGTCCTCTGACTCCTCGACTCGCAGCTGTTCCAGCTCTCCAGTTTTCTTTGCTTCCAACACCAGAGCATCTCTGCCTGTTCTCATCCGGCCTCTGTCCCAGCAGCTGCTTTACTGACAGCTCTTCCTTAGCTTTCAAACTCCCCCTCGACAGGGGGAGCAGCGAAGGGTGGAGCGCAGCACCTGTGTTTGCTCCGCAGTCGCCCTGCACCTTTCACTAGGGCCCTCAAAACTGGGAGTGAGTGATATTGTGGAGCTCAAATGTATCTTCAGCTACCTGCCCGACACTGGACTCGTTGCTGTTCTGGCCCATGGCTCAGCCCGCGTTCTGGGGCTGGGCAGTGCGTGGGGACTGGAGGCACCTCGGCCTCTCCCTCGCCCTCACCCCTCCATAGTGAGTTGATCTGCTGCCTGCACAATGCTGTGTGTCATTACTAGCTCTTCGGTATGACTTGCCATCCAGGGTGGCTTGAACTGTAAGATGCACTTGCAGTTTAAAAAAAAAAAAAAAAAAACAAACAAACCCACAAATTACTCACCGAAGAGGCAAAGAGATCGGGTCACTGAGCTAAAGCCTTACATAATTCTCAGCTTCCTCTCTGCATCCAGACGTCTTGCAGCAGGGCGGCTCTGGTAGTGCAGAGGAGATGAGCGGGGGTGGGGGTGGGGGGGTGGGGGGGCAGCTGCTGCCTGCTGGGTCCCCGGCCTGCCTAGCAGCGCGGCGTGGGGCACATACACAGCGCTCCTCCGCTTCCTGTTTTATTGTGTTTGCAAGGAGGGAACCAAGAACAGTGGAAAAAACGTTAGCTTGTGTGAAGCAAACCTGTTCATGATCTGAGAAATGACTGTTGTTCTAAAACAGTAGAGTGAGTGATCTTTAAATCTGGAACATTCCTGAAATTAGACTGCTGTATAGAAAATAAATCCTTTTTCTTTTCCTTTTTTTCTCCCCCGGAACTAGGGATTGAACTCAGGCCCTTGTGCTTAGCTAGGCAAGCACTTATTCTGCTGAGCTATCTCCCCAGCCCTAGAAGATACATCTTTGAAACACCAACTGGCCTCAATTTCTTCTAAGATACTTAATGGGGTTACTTGGAATGGTTTCTCCCAGGGTAGTCAAGGTTAAACAGAAAATAACTTTGACAAACAATCAGAGCAGAGTGAGAATAAAAAAGGTGGCTGTAAAGTATACAGGAGAGAAAAATTCTGGTGTATACTGAGTATAAAGGACAAAAAACAAAAACAAAAACAAAAACAAAAACAAAAACAAAAACAAAAAGGACATGGCCATGAGTGTCTGACCATCTGAGAAAGGCATCCCTTGCACTGAGTGAGGCAGGACGAAAGTGTATTGCACAGAAAGTTACGAACCTAGGGGATTACAGGAGATGCTGACTTCTTGGTGCACTGGACTAGTCTGACAGGTGGACAGATGAGTCTGAAAAGCACCCGAGACAGATGTCACCTTGTAGTTTTGAAAATCTTTACCTATTAAATTTTCTCACTTTCTTCTTCTTTAAGAGGGGAAGAAGAAGAAGAGAGGCTGGATGCTAATGGTTACCTTATTTTAGAGACTCCCTTGCTGTGGAGGAAACAGCTGTCAAGGCAGCGGAGACATTTGCGGGGGGGGGGGGTGTCCTCCTGGTTATGAACTGAGCCCAGGGGAGGCTAGAGACACCAGCTGTTTACATGGCATCAGCAGGTCTAATTGAATCGGTGGATGTGGCCCAGAAAGCCATCAAGAGACTCTGAGGCGCAGGGTAGAAATCCACCACACTAAGTGATCATTTCAGCTAAAGAATGCTCCAGAAAGCCAGGTTTAAGCATATCACGAGGTTTAAAAATCTCTTTGTGTGTAAGCTGTCAATTATTCCCATTCCCCACGAATGAGGAGCCTTTGTTCAGAAGGAAATGGACATGTGCCAGACAGGAAGGACCAACTGGGGACTGGGCCCCTTCCACAGCTAGGTCTGTGGTTGGGAAGGAAGACAGAGGGGTGGTTGGCTCTTCAGAGGAGGAGGGGTGAGCTCTAATGGGGCTCCTCAAAGCAGAGCACAGCGTAATAGAGTAGCAAGGAGGGAAACCAGGCTGGTTCCTCTGGATATGCATTGCTCTGGACTAAGCCAGGCCATAAAAGCTAGCAGCAATGTCGATGTCAGGATGGAAGGAGGATAGTGTTGAAAGCCACCTGCAAGTATCAGGTGTGCTGAAGTGATGCCCATGGTGGGGTGCTGTCACCAAGGCTCAGGTGAATGAGTGAGTTCACCCGCGTGAACACCGTGGAGATCTCTGGGAAGAGCTGAGAAAGAGCCCTGTGCCCGGGGAGAGCTCTTCAATTCGCCTCTGGTTCCATTCATAATTCATGCTGATTCTCTCTGATTCTGGCCTCTTGAGCACACTCAGCCAATCTCCCTGCAGTCTACAGCAAGTGGAGCCTGCACGTACTCTTAAGTCCCTCTTGTTTTGCATGGTCTTCTCATGTTCTGAGTGACTCGGACTGGCAAGGCCCAGAGCGTTTACGAACTCGGTTAGTTTAGTTCAGTTTTAGGACAGTTAGAAGCAAACTTCTCTAGTTAATTTTGAGAAGTAACTAGAATCATCAAATAAAAGATCTGTCCATCTTTCACTTGTTCTTTGTTTTGAATTTTAGAAGTGATTTTCCTTTTATATGAGTAGTGTTAAGATGATCATTTGCAGCGTAGCCCACGTGGACTTAGGCAAGGACTGCTGCACTGACCACCAAGCTCACTTTATTTGCAGCTAGAGGGTTGTGAAATGTCTAGCCATGGCTTTCTTTATAGCTCTCCTCTTCATGTTTACCTGAGATGCTAGCGGGTGAAGGCTGGCTTGCATGAAGAACTTTGAGAAATTCTTGACCATCTTTTTTTTTTTTCTTTTTTGAGATATGGTTTCACTCCGCATTTCAGGCTGACCTTGAATTCACTTTGCAGCCCAGGCTGCCTCAAACTTCCTCAAGCCTGCAAAGTGCTAAGGTTATAGGCATGTTATTTTCTTCATAAATGTGTTTTCCTTTGCCCTTTCTTTCTCTCTCTCTCTCTCTCTCTCTCTCTCCAGTTCATGGTGGTGGAACAGCAACAAAATGGTGACAGAAGCAGCCAGCCAAACAGGGCAGCAGAGCAACAGTGCAAGTTTGTCTCTCTGTCTCTCTTTTTAAATTACATTAGGCTCTCTGCCTTAGCCTATCATCTCAGGCCACACTCATAGTCTCAGCAGTACTCAGACCATAATCCCAACATTATTAAAACACGTAATCCCAGTGGATCATCATTCAAGTCTCAAACTCTAGAAGTCCCCGCCCATGACTGCATGAGGCTTTGGGGGGACAACTAGACATACACCATAACTCACTCTTTCTTTCTTTCTTTCTTTCTTTCTTTCTTTCTTTCTTTCTTTCTTTCTTTCTTTCTTTTCTTTCTTTCTTTCTTTCTCTCTCTCTCTCTCTCTCTCTTTCTTTCTTTCTTTTCTTTTCTTTTCTTTCCTTTCCTTCTTTCTTTCTACCAGGGATTGAATTGAGGACCTTGTGCTTGGGAGACAGGCACTTAAGCCACTGAGCTATCTTCCAGGCCCCTCTTTCCTCCATAGTAGCTCCAATAATAAAGATGTAGGACGTTGCTCTGTGGCACTTATATGTGAACACGATGGGCATTATATTTGTTCTTCCTGTATTTTGATCAAATGTTTTATGCTGATTAGTCTTTCAGAACATTTAACCAATCTTTGCCTGGGCATCCAATGAGGTCTGAATTTCAGATATGATACTTTTTGGTCTTACAATAATATAAAAAATTACAAATTAATTAACTAAATCGGTAGAGGGTCTTCCTATGCAGCTCGGACTTGCAGTAGTCCTCCTGTCTTTGCCTCCCCAGCACTGGGATTTGCAGGTGTGCACCACTCTTCTGGCTTTGGTGTTCTGCGCCGTGTCCCCAGGGCTCTGGGACCAGCATGGCATGTGGTACCAGGGATCCAACCTGCATCCTTGCACTTGCCAGGCAGGTGCATAGACTACTAAGCTATCTCCCTAGCCCAGTGATTTTTAGAAAATAGATTTGACTTGCCAATTCCATATCCTTTTGACACTTTTGTCCATGTTTTCTTTCCAAGTTTTTAACATGTAGTCTTTTAGTACTAAATATAATATCCATGTTTTCTTTGCATGTGCTGATGTGGTTCATTTTGCTCTATAAGGGAGCTCATGTTTTGCCTCCTGCCCTGTGGTGGCTGTGGCAGCATGCCAGATGGCATTCGCAAAGCTTGGGTCTCGGCTGGGTAAGACACTGTTTTACTAGGGAGGTCTCTGTTTCCTCTCCTTGAGGCAGGTAAGTTGAAGACCTCAGCAGTTTATTCTGAAAACTGTGCTTGGTCCGGGTAGGGCTGAACTTTAGGAGGTCCCCTCTGTCTCCGGATGTGTTCCCATACTTGCAACTTAGAGACCTGAAAGATGGGAAGATTTGGTCTATTTTAACACCTTGCCTTACACTATATCCACATTTAACCAACATAATCAGAGACCAGTCAGCTTCCGGGACCCTTTTTGCATGTGGAGCTTTTCTTTCGAAATTCGCATGACATGAGTGGAGTTTTTTCTCATACTTCACAAAGGCTCAATGATTCTGTGCCTACACTTGGAATTCAGCAGCTGTCCTACGGGGAAAATCAGGCAGGCGTTTAGAGATGTTTTCATTTCCCAGGTGTCGTGGCCACTTGCAAGAGTACCACACTCCTTTGGGCTCTCTTCTGGCCCCCTATGGTCTCGAGCGAACCAGGCTTGCTGTTGAGCATTGCTGATGGCTGGGAAATGTCTCAGTTTTGAAAGAAGCTCGCCCTAGAAGGACATCTTGTTGGTACAATTCTTTGCTTATTAAATGCTGTTCCCATAATTCATTGATCTTTATAAATGGAGTATTATTTGGGACCAATTTATCTATTTTCATTGGTCTGATAGAAATGTGTCCTTCTACAACCCACAGAGCTCTGTTGGAAAATGGAAGTCCCTTTAGGGTCCACTTTTAATAAGTGTGGGGCAGCTCTGTTTCCCTAACCTAATATTCTATGCAATGACCTTCACTTATGTTTGCAGGAGTTTTGCATGAGGCTTCACATGAGACTATCACAAAGAAAAATGGGGATCTATGTGAAAAATAAACTAAAAATTAAACTTGTGTGCTGAATGTTAATTATATTGCTTGCCCACCTCCTTATGTAGAAATGTACTACACTCCAGTAACCAAATTTATCAGTTTTTTTTTTAAACATGGGAATTATTTGTTAAGTTGAGTCTCTAACAAGGAAATACTATAGTAATTGAAGTTAAGTTTGTACATATTCTGATGGGACCTTCAAGGTCTGAGTCTGGGCCCTTTTTCCACGAGAAGCTCTTACCCTATGTAGGAGGACAGAGAGGCCATAGAGCTCTCTCAAAGCACCAGTATAGAAGGGAATGATAACCCAGATGCCACTTTAGGTGCTGCCTGAGACTGGGGACACCCCCATAGACTCTGAGGACCCAGATCTGAGGGATGGCCTGTGGTCAACCCGAAGCAGGATGGCTGTGTTTGTCATTTCTGTAGACTCTTGCTTGTGCTCTGAACACATGTTCCTTTTGGAATTGACTTTTAGAGACTCTGTCTCCAGTCCACTGTGCCTTCTCCCCGCCCCCCCATCGCAGTATCCTAATATTGTTCTGTATGTAAATCCCTGGACAATATGATTCTTACCTTGGCATTTTAGGAACACAGATTGTGTTCCTTGAGCCTGACAATGAATGTGCAAAGGCCCAAATTCCACTTTGCAGACAAAGACGATCTGGATAGAGAAGCAGAGCACACCCAGGAGCAGCAAGAACCGGATTTAAGCCCAGGTCATTTTCCTTCTTTCTTCTGTTATTCCATTCTATAAGTTTCTCCCAGATCCTAGATTCCAGATGGCCCTAGAGGAAGAACATTTCCTTACATCTGGTATATGGTGAAAAAGTTAAGATTCTACACAAAAATATGGATTTTTCCACCCTTTCCCATAACGTTCCTTTCAAGGTCTGGCACTCACCAAGTTTAGGTAACAAAAAGGGGATTTATGTAACTTATCTCAAAGGAGAGAAAGCTACAGAGACTGTTGACATCCTTTGGAATGAAGCAGTCAACTTTGGGAGTGTCGGAGGTTGCTGGTCTCAGACCAGGCCCGACCCGTACCGCACTAGCGAGTTCTAGACTCCATCCTGCGCCCGCCCCAGCTCCTCCGTCAGCCTCGGCTTCACTCACGGACTCCCTAACGTTTCCTCCCTCATCACCCACCTAGAAGGGACTGGGTGGAATGCGACGACTGCACGCTGCGCAAAGGCAAGGAGAGAGGCCTGGAAGGGTGGATTCCTGGGGCAGATGTTGCAGTGAATTGTGGGGCAGAGTACCACGTGTACGAGGGATTGGCAGGCTGACTGAAGAGAGACCAGTGGTCTCAGGTGAAGAAAAGATACCGATCTAGGGTTCTCTTTTCTTATGTATTTAGTACAGGGCCTACAGGGCCTCTGGGGTCTCACTGCGTGGACTGGACTTGTCATGATCCTCCTATATTCAGCCTCCCCAGCGCTAGTGTTCTCGTTTGAGAGTTTGCTTAGATGATATCAGCAACTTCACATGGAACAAGCTAAAAGTCTGTAACTCTTCTCTGTTGAGAAGCAATGATCTTTGATAATACAAGTTATATGCAGGATATATTTAATATATTTCATAGGACAAAGTAATAGCCCACTTAGCAATAGGATGAATTTTGGGGCAGTGGGCTATGAGACAGTTTTATCATTGTGTGAACATCACATGGTGTACTGCACTGAACCCAAATGGAACAGTGTGTGCATGCAGTGTGTGTGTGTGTGTGTGTGTGTGTGTGTGCACATAAAATCTATTGCTTTCTGGGGCTGCTAGAACAACATAATGAGAATTTGAGTCAACAGAAGAGAAAATGATATCCTCATGACACTTGGCAAACACAGGCTACATGATGCTGTTGCCAGCACAACAGGGTGAATTTTTTGTAGTTAGCTTTTTATAATGATAAATTACAGTCAGGTGAATGCATAAATAAGTAACGCAGGCACTGCTGATCGCTGTGAAGTATTACACACTGCACATGATGGTATGCGTGCTATCTTAGCAAGACCGTCAGTGAGGGAGGCTTGTTTACACCAACATCATGACAAACATATGAGGAACGCAGTGTGCTGTGACGTCATAGGACAACAGCGGATTCCAGCTGTGTTAATCTCAGCGGACCCCGCCACACCTGCGGTGCAGTGCTGACACACATGTTGTTAAGTGGCGGCTGAGTGTACATGTGGGCTTTAAAAGTACAATTCTGGACTATACGGATGCTTTAATAAGTAAGTTATTAATAAGTAAATTCTAGGTCTGACATCTTGACTGACCTAGAGTGGTAGCTGCTGCTCTCTGGGCTCCGTGATGCTGCCCAAAGATGACAAAAAGAAAGATGCTGGAAAATCGGCCAAGAAAGGCAAAGATCCAGTGCACAAATCTGGGGGCAAGGCTAAGAAGAAGTGGTCCAAAGCCAAAGTTTGGGACAAGCTCCACAACGTGGTTCTGTTTGATAAAGCTGCTTACGACAAACTCTGTAAGGAAGTTCCCAACTATCAACTTATAATGCCTGCTGTGGTCTCTGAGAGACTGAAGATCTGTGTGGCACTGGCCAGAGCAGACCTTCAGGAGCTCCTTAGTAAAGGCCTTATCAAGCTGGTCTCAAAGCCCAGAGTTCAAGTTATTTACACCAGAAACACCAAGGTTGGAGATGCCCCTGCAGCTGGTGAAGATGCATGGTGAATAGGTTCACCCAGGTGTACATTTGGAAAAAATAAAATTTTGTTAGTAAATGAAAGAAATTCTACAAGATTGGCAGTGGGCATCCAATCTTTTCCTTATGTCTGGCGTCTGAGTTCCCTCTCTGTCTTAGGACCATTTAAAAACTATGCATAGCTACATTTTAAACACAGGATGTTCCTTGTCAGAAACTCTCCCCCACTGCTGGAATTGGAGGATGGAGCAGCTTGAGTGCAGGAAGGAAAGCGAGTCCATGACTGATGTCAGATACCCGCGCCCCAGCTCTCTGATCCTGAAGCATTTCAGAATGCGGTAGTAGACAGGCGACCCAGAAATGAGACGCAGATGAAGCCATTTTTAAAGCATGATTTTCAGAGTAAAGGCATAAATTCCTTAAAAACATTATAAGAGCTTTTATAACAGCTTTACTTAGGAAAATTTAGATACGATCAGGCACTGTTATTTTTAATTTGATTTTTCAGGACAAAAGTTTGCCAAAATAGCATGCTTTGCCACTTCTTTCCTCCCCAATTTAAAAAGGCGAAGTGAATGTTAGGTCACCCTAACCTTTCTGTGTCAAATTTCTGTTGCTTTTAAATTCATCCGCCATCAAATTACATGGCACTCCTTCCTCCGCCCTTACGTATGGCAGAGTGCTCCTGCAGTGAATCCAAAGCCCTTACTTCTTGCCTATTGTTCCCTGTAGATGGTGAGAAATCAGATGCCTGAACCCCGTGATTTGATTTCACGCAAATAGATCTCGCTAGAACACTTCTTTACATGCAGGGTATAAATCCAGTAGGATTTATTTGCAATTTCCCATGCCAGGTGGACAGTAGTCATATTTCCTTTGCATAAAATGTGTTGTAGCTTCAATGATTTTGTTTGTATCTTGCCCAAGTAGCTGAATGGAGAAGGCCTTAAACGAGTGACTAAAAGAAAAACCCAAACCAAACAAAGCTACGCTAAACTACCAGATGTTTGCCTCTACTAGCCCCTAAGTATGTTTTGCTTGGAAATGTGGGGAGCCAGCTATTTCTGCTAGTGACAGCCCTTTGAATTGCAGGTGTCTGTTTGTAACACTAGCTAGAAATCTGTCATGGCTCCTTTCAAAGAGAACATGATACGTGCCTTGATTCCACTTGACTGAAGTTCAAATTCCAAACAAATAGACTCAACCGCCTTTGCGTAGAAAGGGTCTTTAGAGAAGGATGCAGACATGGGCTGAAGCGTGGGCCATGGCGCATGGCTGGGGACTCCTGCCAGCCACTTCCACTTGCTGCCACCCATCCCCGGCCCCACCCCTTGAGATGGTCAGGCTCTTCTCTAGATAAATATCGAAGGTGTATTTACACAGCAAAGGCACACCAGAGCACACAGCTGCCCCGGCTGCTCAGCGCCTTGGTTTGGCCCCAGTCAGCTGAAGGAGTAATAAGGAAATACATGGCCGTGATGATTTATGTCGCTTGTTCATTTCTCCACATGTACTTGTATTAATTGATTTTTTGGTAGGTTGCAAAATACTTTTGAACCCTAAAATTAAATCCACAATAATATAACCCCAGTAGGTTGATTTCTTTTTTCTTTTTTGAGACAGGGTCTTGCTGTGCAGTTCAGGCTGGCCTTGAACTCACTTCTGTAGTCCAGGCTGGTCTTGAACTCGTACCTGTCCTCCTGCCTCAGCCTCCCAAGTGCTGGGTGTTGCTTCTTATATTTGAACAAAAGTACGAAGAACCCATAAAATGTCCTAATAAGAGAATCTCACTTAGTTTAGAAGTTTGTGGAGCATTTTCCAGACTAACAGATCCCATCTCAGCAGACTTACACATGGAGGTGACATAGCTCTTCATATGTCTTTCACCCCAGTGTCCCCTCACCCTGTCCCTGCCTCTTCTCTAATAGCTGCTTTTCTACTTTCATGTCACTTCAGTTTCTTTTGCTTTTAGCTTCCCCATGTGAGGGAAAACACACAGGGTCTGTCTTTCTGAGTCTGGCTGGCTTGCTTAACATGGTGATCTTCACTTATCCTATTTTCTTTCCTAATGAGATCATTGCATTCTTCTTTATGATTGAATAATACTCCTCAGTTCATGTAGAGTGGTTTTAAAAATTAATTTTAATGAAACAAAATAGCATTGCGACAGTTTCACAACAGGTTAGTAGGACAATGCCAACAATCAATACACTGAGTAGTGTTGTCTTTGTAGTATTTGTTCAGAGTACAGCATGCAAACTTGATATCTTGTCTAAACACTATTAGTACAAATCTTTCTTCTCATTGAACTAAGAGGAAGTAGCTATATGTATAGTCCAATAGTTCAAAACAGTAGTGGGTTATTAGCACAACTGGCAGTGTCGGTAGCTGTTGACTTGAGCCTTTTACAGCTCACCATATTTTTTTTTATTATTATTTTATTTTATTTTATTTTTTTGTCTTTTTGAGACAGGGTCTCGCTATGCAGTTGAGGCTGGTCCTGCGCTCACTTTTGTAGCCCAGGGTGGTCTCGAACTCGCACCAATCCTCCCGCCTCAGCCTCCCAAGTGCTGGGATTACAGGCGTGAGCCACCACGCCCAGCTCAGCTCACCATATTAATGTGGGTTTACTTTTTATACTTCATAAACTTTTATTTTTACTTTTTTTGTTTTTTTGGTCTTTTTGAGACAGAGTCTCACTATGCAGTTCAGGCTGGCATTGAACTCACTTTTGTAGCCCAGGCTGGTCTGGAACTCACATTAATCCTCCTGCCTCAGCCTCCCAAGTGTTGGGATGACAGGTGTGTACTCCATGCTCTTTTTGACTTCATGGTTTGTGAAGAGAAGTCTGCCATTATTCTGATGGGTTTTCCCTTAAATATAATTTGTTCCTTTTCTCTGGCAGCTTTTAGTACATTGTTCTTGCACTAGATTTCTGGGATATTGACTACTAAATGTCTGGGTGTGGTTTAAATTGGATTGATGTTATTTGTAGTTCTATATGCTTCAATTACTGAATGCCAGAATGTTTCTCCATATTTTGGAAGTTATCTGCTATTACTTCTGCTCATATTCTTTTTATGTCATTTTATTGACTCCTTTCTCATTGATATCTATTAATCTCACATTGTTCATCTTTGCATCTTGTTGAAGATGCTTAATTCTTTTTTTTTTTTTTTTTTTTTTTTTTTTTTTTTTTTTTTTTTTTTTTTTTTTTTTTTTTTTTTTTTTTTTTTTTTTTTTTTTTTTTTTTTTTTTTTTTTTTTTTTTTTTTTTTTTTTTTTTTTTTTTTTTTTTTTTTTTTTT
>PVJA010013719.1:0-29668 GCA_004027025.1 Myocastor coypus | reverse complement strand
ATTATTTCTAATCTGATTTACTCTCTACCTTTCTGCAATTGTTTCCTTACTTCACATACTGTTAATTCAGAGATTTCAGCTGTGTGATTCCCATTTTTTTTTCTGTGCTAGTGTCTCCTACATTTATTCTGGGTGGGCTTGGGGCCTGAGATTGCATTTGTTCCTTCTCTTTGTCATTTGTATATCTCTGTCCTCTGAACTTTGTTGTAGTGTTTTGGTGTAGTTATGCCCTGAGCACCTACTAAAGAGAGATTATATTGTTAAGGCAGTTATAGTTTTATATTTACAGAACTACAGTTAGGAACACTAATAATGGGTAGCGATGATTAGCAGTCAATAAAGCTTTGTTACTAATGGGTTTGTATTTTAGACAGTAAGAGCAAACATTATCTGTGTAGCTAAGCAGATATCAAATTGGAAATTTAACTTAATTGCATTTAGTTAGTTTCCCTATGTTCTGTGTGATCTCCTTCCCTTAATGCACCTGGGTTCTTCCAGGCAGACTAGTTCCCACAGTTACCTGTAGATCAAGAGAAAAGCAGAGAGGATGCTCTCATAGATCTGGGTCTAGCAGAATGTCTCAGGTTACCGGGTGTGGATCTGCCAAGTTTGATCTTGTCCAGATGCGCCTGGCTGGGTCTGGCTGCTGTGCACTGTTTCCTCGTGCTGCAGCACATGTAAGTGAACCTGCTGTGCTCCTCTGGCAAGATGTTCAGCTCCTGGATTAGCTGGGAGGGTCTGACCCCTAGCCTCTCAGCTGGGAGTTTTGCTGCAGCGTTCCACAGGAGGTGCCGAGCCTGGGATCTGGATGTAGAAGCTCTGGTCGTGGTACGCAGGCAAAAGTTCCCCACACACACTGGGCCTGGATTCTGGATGTGGACGGATTCAGGGTGTGGGTGTGAGGAGCAGGCTGAAGGTCCCACACTCACTCTGGGCCTGGAGTCTGGATCAGATGGGTTTTTGTTACTCATTTATCTATACAGGAAAGGTTGAATTATGAATTGGATGGCAATAAGATTTGATATGCAGGTAACTGTCAAATTCTGTATGGTATAGATAGATCAAATGCTGCTTCTATTTTTAGTTTTTGAGGAAGCTTTCTACTGATTTCTGTGGTGATTGTAGTACTGACATGCCTGCCAACAGATTATAAGTGTTCCTTTCCCAACATGCCTTTGTAAGGACTTATTGATTACTATACTCTTGATGTTTTCTATTCTAAATGGGGTGGGGTGGAATATCAGTATAATTTTGCTCTTCCTCAATGGCTAAAAAGAGCTGGAATTTTTTTCATATACTTATTGATCGTTTGATTTTTGTTTTCATTTGAGAAGAATCTGTTCAGTTCCTTTGCTGATTTATGACTGGATTATTTCATTTTTTTCATGTTAAATTGGAATGTTTCATATATTCTGGATACTAATTCTTTGTCAGGAAAGTAACCGGTGAAGATGTATTTCTGTAGGCTGCCTTTGCCTAATTGTTTCCATTGCTGTGCAGAAGGTTTGGACTGTACAGTAATACCTCAGCCCACAAATACTTGTGTTTGTGAAGAGTTCAGCTTCTAGGAGTGAACTCTCCACAGGGCGACGAACGAGACTGCAGCCACCTTCCCCAAAGGGTGTGAAGAATTAAGTTGGTGAGCCCAGCCCCCGCTGCATTCCCGCTTGCTGATTCTCACTATTGTTTTCGTGCCGTTGGAATCCTACTCAAGAGATCTTCCTGTACCTATGGCTTGAAGCTTTTCTGAATCCTTTTTTTCTAGCAGTCTCAAAGTTTCAGGTCTCATATTTGGGATCTGATCCATTTTGAACTGACTTTTGCTCAGGGTGAGAGGGAGGCCCCGGTTTCAATTTTTTACTTGTTGGGCGTTGAGTTTCGCCATGAGGCCTGAAGGCCTTTGAGTGACTGCTGGTCAGGCGGTGTCTGAGGTGAAGAGAAGATCTCAGAGGCAGCTCCACAAGGAGCAGCCTAACAAAAGAGAGAGCAAGCCTTTGTCTGAAGTTGGCATTGGGAAGTCGGGGGTTGTGGATATGGTTTCCCTTCTCCTACTCAGCTATTTGCAGTTTGGCTGAAAACAGCATTTAGCCCTTGTTGGAGAGGACAAGCAGAATCCTTACAGGGGGATAGTGAGTTTCAATGAAGTCAAGGTGTGTGTGTGTGTGTGTGTGTGTGTGTGTGTGTGTGTGACTGTATGTGGGGTGTGACAGCCTTGGGATAAATATTGGTTAGAATCATGTAGATAAAGGTAGGAAGGGGTATTCTTAAAATCCATACTCTCAGCCACTAAATTTCAAATTTCTTCTGAAAAACGATTCCTGAGTCACTGCCATGCGCTCCAGGAGCAGCTGAAGCGCTGTCCTCCAGGGTCAGCCATTTCTCTTTGGTGAGCTCTTTCCACTTAAAGGAAAAAGAACACCAAATGTGACAGACATTCTAACAGTCCAGGGCTTTCCAAGCAAATATGTAGATGACAGTGCTTAGAGATGGGGCGGGGGAGCGTGCTAGGCCGAAAGGTTATTTTATTTATATTTTTCAGAGTGAGAATTTACTCTGGAAAGCATAAAAATCTTAATTTACATTTTGAAAAAGTACCTTAAAATCTTAACACCATAATTTAGAAGCATTTCATACGATGCGAGTCATAAACACGTTTCATTTTCTGAGTAAAACTTAGCTCCCTACTTTAAACGTTTCATTTTTCTTTTCTTATTTGTAAATAGTCCAGGTTTTATGCTTGGCAGGATGAGTAGCAGCACACAAGATTCAAATTGAATAAAAAATTGTAGCTATTTAAAAGGTCACCCAGGATAGAAATCCAATTATTTTGGCTGGGCTATTGACTTTACCACACCCTAAAGCCATAGGCGGTGCTGCTCTTGCCTTTCAGTAAGCAGGCCGTGTGGACGGGGAGCGGCAGGAACGCTCACTGTGGACATCGCTGTACTAGAGCTCATGCTGTATGGGCCAACTGGTACTGTGCAGAAATGCCCTCTCGAATCACTGTCGCCGCGTGTCAAATGCAGGACATGTGTGTCAGAGAAAGCTGCTTGTGCCACAACATGGCTACGTTGTCTTAAAATGGCTGCATCCCTACCAGGAAAGCACTTTTTAACAACTGTTCTCAATGGAGAAAATCTGGGCTTAAAATTTTTTCCCATGGGAACTTGAGGTTAACTTTTGATTTTTCTTCTTTTCTCTTCCTTAGAAGAAGCTGTATATTTTGAGGCTCACCACCTGGTTATGAGCAAAATACCCTCAATAAAAATATATACCTTCGCACATAAGCACTTCTGGCATGGTGGGCTTTGCCTGGCCGGGCCTGACTGCACCGAGGAGGCTGCTCAGGTCTTGCAGCTCAGATCCCGTGTTTTATCTGGAATTTGTACGCTCTTGCTAATTGTGTTTGCTGCCCTTTGAAGCAGCTGTGCCTTCCTCTCTATGAGGCTGACACCTGGGTAGGGGGAGCCTGCTATTTTTAAGTGTTTTGAGTTAATCAATATACGTAATGTAAGCTTGTGCTGCATGAAAATCTATGACTATTAAGTGGGAGCTATCATTGCAGAGACCATCCAATGTGTCCATTGTTTTCTTTTGTTTCATTTTGTTCTAAAATTTTCTTTTCAATAGTACTTTATTTAAACATTTACATATCTTTAAATAAACAAAAATTCATGTACAGTGTTTATGATATAAAATGTGTCCTTAATTTTTTATTAATCTTTATTTATTTATTTATTTGGCACAAGGTCTCTCTGCAGCTCAGACTCATAGCAATCCTCCTGTCTCATCCTCCCCAGGGCTAGGATTGCAGGTGTGCAGGGCCAGTGCAGCCTGCAGTACCTGAGATTGCACTCGGGCCCTTACACTTGTCAGGAGTGCTTAGACTGCCTGACTATCTCCCCAGCCCCAACATAATTTTTAAACAGCTGAATTGAGCTGACGAATACATTACCTTCTGTATTTTTTGTTTTGTGCCAAGAATACTTAAACTATGCTACCAGTGATTTCCCAGGATAGAAGGCCTTGTTATTCATGGAAGCTATCTTATTGCACAGTAGGTCTCTTGACCTTATTTCTCCTGAAGGTTTGTGTCCTTTGGCCAGCACCTCCCTCTCCTAGCCTCTGTAATCACCATTCTTTGTAAATTCAGCATGCGAGGGTAACCGGGCACCATTCTGTCTTCTGCACCTGCTGTATGTTGCTTAACATCCTGTTCTCTGTGCTCCTGTCTCACCACAGGTGAGGGTGGTGCTGAAGAGTACTCCACCCTGTGGCTGCACTGCATGCTCTTTACCCACTCATCCATTCCTGGGCTCTTGCGTTGATTCTGTGCCTTGGCTACTGTGATAATGCAGTGGGGAGCCTGAGTGCTCACGGCTCTCTGCACGCTGATTTCATTATACGTGCACATCTAGGTCTAGGTCTAGGTCTAGGTCTAGGTCTATATCTGTATTTATATAGAGCCCATATATATGTGGGCTCATGTAGGAGTTCAATTTTTAATTTTTTCGATGAAATTCTGTATAATTTCCCTACAATTGTGCCCTAAATTACACTCCACATTCTTTTTTCCTTGGATATTGATAATGCAGTCAATCTCTTCATCTCTTGCCAATCTTTACTGTGGACTGACTGCACATTTGACATAGTGGGGCGCGCTCTGACACTGAGATAAAAGGCACAGCTGTACTCACGAGCAGGTGTGACTATTAAATGAAGGTGACACATGGACAGTCCAGCACAT
Organism: Myocastor coypus; assembly: GCA_004027025.1. Taxonomy (NCBI): domain Eukaryota; kingdom Metazoa; phylum Chordata; class Mammalia; order Rodentia; family Myocastoridae; genus Myocastor; species Myocastor coypus. Next base: position 24,921 of record PVJA010013719.1, on the reverse strand, counting down.
GCGAGAGAAGTAGCAGAGCAGACTCCAGGAGGACGTAGAGATTTCCCACTTGGACTACTGAGATGAAAAAAAAAAATAGTTATTTTGAACTTGAATGTATTAGCCCTTCCTGTTTTTTCCCAAACAGTATTACACTGGAGCTGAGGTAAAGTTCCCCAGTGTTTGTTCTCTTAACATATTAGTGAAGCGTGCTTAGCAATTAAGAGCAGCCAATTTGAAGACTGGATTCATTTCTATTCCTGTTGCCTCAGCAACTGAGAAATTAATTTTATAGAAAAGAACTCATCACTTGAAAGGATGGTAACAGTTGGATTATCTGTGATGGCACGAGGTGTTGTACAAGGAAGTTTATTGTGAGTCTGGGGAAGGGGCATAGTCCTGGCCGTATCTACTCCCTCACAGTTTACATTGATCATGTTGAGAAAGTTTTGCTGTTCAGATTCAAATTGAGCATCTCTGTACACACTGTTTATGTATGGGTATTAAGATAAGACCCAGAGGTTTTAAATAAATTAATTATAATTTTATTTAAGGAATTCAAAATGCCTTGAAGTGTTTCTTCTAAAAATAGAGTTGTTTTTCTGGCGGACAGAACTTTCATGTTGCTGCCTGTCTTGGGAGTGAGGAGCTGGCTGCCTGACATTCTTGACTACGTTTTCATGAGCGTTTGTGTTGTGAGGAGCTTTGGAAGTTGGGGCTCTCGCTGCACTCTGCTGCGGAGGCCGGGCGTGCCTGCCTCCCCCAGTGAGCGACCTGGGTCCTCTAAGTCCCATTCCTCAGCTGTCACCCAGACACTGCTGTGGCAGCACTTCCTGGCACAGGAAATGCTGGCACTTGGTCTGACTACTGCTGCAGCCCTAAAGCATCCCTTGCCTGAGGCCCAGGAATCCTGTGTTTGCGGTCGTATTCCTGAAGCGACAGCTAACTTGTTAGCTTGAACGTAGAGTGAATTGTTAGATCCTTCTGAGTTCCTGAAAGTCGCTGCGTTCCAGATTCCTATGTGCAACGTGACCATAAAATATGAGACAGCTTGTATTTCTCAGCTTCACGAAACGTAGAGCACTAAGTTGTATGTGAAACAACAACAATAACAACAGCATCAAAACAAGCTTCAACATCTGATTTTCTTTGTGACTCTCCTTGCAGCTTCAACTGAATCTAATGCCTGTGATATATTGCATTTATTACATATTACAATTCTTAAATGCTTTTCAGTAAGAAATATTGGCATATAAGAGTACATTAAAAGGAATAGCTTTTGAGAAATGTGACTGTTTATGTTTGTTCAGTTTATTTCTTTCCAGCACAGTTAATTCATCTAAACACCATAAAGATTTTACTTTAATAATTAAATTTGTTGAGGTATGATTTACCAAACTATATTTTATTGCACTGTAATAAAGCACACAGTTCACTGAGTATTGACAACTGATTAAATATGCCTGTAAAACTGCTGACTCCCTCAAGTCTAAAATTCCCACCATTCCCAGAGGGCTCCATGTATTTCTTTGACACCAAGCAAATTTTGGTTATGTGTGTGAGCCCTCTACATGGGGACATTTGGGAATAGTTTCCACCAAAAAGCTTTTGTCAAGTAAACGTTTTAGTTTTTCCAGCTGTCTAAAGCATTTACGTTGGTCAGTTTTCTATCAGAGTAACAAATACCTTAAATAAAGAACTGATAAAGAGAAGAAAATTGGCTCCCAATTTTGGTTCATGCTCAGTTGGTCACACTGGCTTGGGCCTAGACTGGTATGGAAGCCTGTGGGTGACAAAACCAATTCACATTATGCCCAGTAAGAGAGAGGAAAGGGAGGGGGAAGGAGAGGGAGAGGGGGAGGGGGGAGCCTGGAGTTCCACAATCACCTTTGTCAGGGACAGTGCGCTCCCAGCAATCAGAAGACCTCCCCTGCGGCCCCACGTCATCCTGTGCTGAAGACCAAGACCATAGCTCATCTCCCTTAGGGGACACTTAATATTCAAATGAGAGTATTACTATTTGATTTTTTTCTCTTGGAGGCTTCCAGTTCTATTTTTCTTTCAACTCTGTTCCATTTAGTCTTTTCTTTGACATACATTCCTCATATAGATGGGATAAATGAATTTGGAAAATTCCAACAATAATTTGCTTTGCAGGAAAAAGTCACAGGAAAATTAGACAGGTTAATGTATTAGAGTACAAAATTGACCATGTATGAAAAATGATTAAGTTTATGCAATGGGATGATAAATTATATATAAAATGCTTATTTCTTTATTCACATTAATCATGTTTGATACTGAGCTTTTATATACTTTTTTAATTGATGTATTTTCTAGGGAAGGCTTTGTAAGAATTTGTTTTCATCTGATTCTTTACAATCAATGCATTCAAAATCCAAGCATGGCTTTTCGGTGCTGTGTCTCTGTGGGCTGTGTAAGACGAGTCACGCAGGGTTGGAGACCTCTGGAAGGCTGGACTGTGGGCGGAACTGTAGAAGCGACCTTCCCGTCGTGCTAGCTGCCTCTGAGGGACAGCAGCCCACGGATGGGTCGCGATTCCCACTTGGAAATAGGTCTACGTCATTTTGTTTAGGCTTTTCATTTTTTCACGTAATTTCTGACTTATGAAACAGTTTTCTTGTGATCTGATCACATCAGCGTGGAGGGAAAACTTTCTTCCTCAGAGTTAGAATGGATGCTGAACCCGCTCTCTGCTGTACCTAGATAAGCGGAACTGGCGAACGCAGTTGCGGAAACTAGATCGAAGACCGGAAGCCCGCTGCCTAAGACCTGTGTGTCACTCCTCCGACCTCTCACTTTGCATGGATGAGGATCTTCTCCTAGTTTGAGAGAAATATGTGCAAGAACACACAGGCGGAACAAAGGGCGTTCTGGTTGGCATGCCATCTGCCCCTTCCCTAGGCCCGGTGGAAGCGTTCAGGCGGATGTGCCAGGAGGCCCCGGAGCTGCCACCTCTCTGCTATTCCGCTACCTGCCTGGTCTTATCAAGTGGGGTGCTCAAAATAAGAAAGATGATTTAAAAAAAAAAAAAACTGCTTTAAGGATTCTTTTTTGAACGAGAAGGTTTAGGGTCAGCAGCAGACTGGAGGAAGGTGTATAGATTTTGGTGTGGTCTTTTTTTTGTAGAACAATACCTAACGATGTATAGAGAATGATCAATATTTTATCTGCGTTTTTTTTTTTTTTTTTTTTTTTTTTTTTTTTTTTTTTTTTTTTTTTTTTTTTTTTTTTTTTTTTTTTTTTTTTTTTTTTTTTTTTGTTGCTTTTTTCTTTTTTTTGCAGTACTGGGGATTGAACTCAGGACCTTGTGCTTCCTGAGCAGGCCCTTATGCCACTGAAGTATAAGCCGGCCTGGAAACATCCTTTTCAGTGCTAAGTTTGAAGCACTACCTTTTCCAAAACAGTCCCTCAAAAGGAGCAGTGAAGAACCCGCATGGGGTAGGGAGGCAGGCTCCAGAACCCTTCTCTCTGTATGGACACAAATCCATTTTATGACTTCTCTTGTACTGGAGAATACTGTTACGCTGGCTCCTGAGTTTCTGTGCATCTCGCTATGGGCAGAAATAATTAGGATGCACTTTGCATTGCATAGGGTGGTAACCGGGGCTGTATTTGCCAGTATTAGGTCACTTTCTTAGGCATCCGTCAGACTCTTAGAGTGAGTCCTTCTTTCTGGGGGTTATCCACGTGGTGAGGGACATTCTCTGCCAGTTTCTAGCAGCAGCGCCTCAGAGACCCTGACGCTGTCTCGTCGTCTCACGTATTGAAGTCTGAGAACATTTCTTTCCTTCTCTATTGAACATGAGCATTATCACTTAAAAACAGATCCGTCTGTCTGTCTGTCTGTCTGTCTGTCTGTCTGTCCGCCGACATCTGAGATCCCCGTCAGCCGCTCCTGGGAAGTACTTCTCATGCAGCTCAGGGCGTGGGGTGTTTTGAGCCGTGGCTCAGGCCTATTTTTGTTCTTGTTTTCTTCACCCACCTCTGCTGCTGTAAGAGTTCCAAGAAGCGTTGGACTAGAAAGGAGAAGGAAGTTGAAGGAAGGAAGGAAGGAAGGAAGGCAGCCCGTGGGGGCCCGAATGCACAGCGCTTGTGTTGACAAACTCAGCCAGGGACCTGCAGCAAGAGTGAGGAGCCGCCCTGTGGGCTAGGATGGGTGGGGGAGACGCAGCTGCCTTGTGCCCAAGCTGAAGGCCAGCTTGGGAGCTGACAGCTAAGGCAACGAGTTTGCCCTCTTTGTCGTCTCATTGGACAGGTAAAGCACAAACTGCAAAAGACAGCACTTAGAGAGGTTGGCTTGGGGATGCACAATGCATCAAGCTGTGTCACCCGAGAAGCGTGTTGGTCACGCAGTCAGTGTGCATGGTCGGCCTGGCAGGCAAGGCAGACAGCGGGGATCGGAAACACACAGGAGAGGCAGGAAAGGCCTCGGAGCAACAACTCCTGGGTGGGGGGTGGAAAGGTCAGTCACGGTGGTCGGATATGCTTGGGAAGGGGCACCAGGCTCGCAGCACAGGGCCTGGGTTGGCTTCATGGCCTACGCGCCGGCTCAGGGTCTCTGCTCCTAAGGTGCGCACAAGAGATGGACAACTTCGCTTTGTACTAGCGATGCAGTTTTCAGAAAGTTAAATTCCACCTCCCACGGATGTAGAAGAGTAAATAACGGTCAAGTCGATCAGAGCACACAGCTGAGCTGAGTCGGTGAGGTTCCCAGCGTGGAAGACCCACACGTGCATAGGAGGATGGGAGGCAGGCTTGCCTGCTGCAGAGGTTCCTGAAGAAGCTGCTTTTTGGTGGCTTCACTTAAAAGGAGCCTGGATGCCGTCTGCATGCAGGAGAGCATCAATCCCCTGCTTCATCTTGGACCTCACAGCCTCCTGGCGTCCACTGAGACCTCACAGCCTCTGGCGCAGACCCTCTGCCCCACGCAGTGCTCTGCCTTCCGACATCTCCCCGGGGCCTTTGGTCTCGAGTGTATAGGCCCAGGCGGATGCTCTTCGGCATCTGATTATAGCAAGCGCTAACACAGCACAGCAAGTATTGCGAGGGATAAGTTTCCGATGCTTAGTTCAATGAAATGTATTTATAATTATAAAGAAAGCAGAATGACACCATTAAAGGAGGTGACAGCGCTCAAGTTAAAGTGTCATCTCTTCAAAGCCACATTTCTTCACATTAAAGCCGAAGCATAGTCCCTCATTAATGTTCTCATTAGTTTATCTACCGATTCATCAAATTCTTACTAAATGTCTGGTCTGTGTGAGTGTGTTTAGCATCTTTAAAATCTCCTTTAATTACTCGCTTTTATCATTTTTCTATTCTGGTTTTTTAATCATGGGACGCCAATCTCTGCTAGTTTTAGCAGTTAAAAATGGAACTGCTGTCCAGATAAGTTCAGACTGAGAAATTATGAAACTTAGCAGAAAATACCAATGACAATCAAGGGAATCACAGAACGATCGTACAGTTCTGAGGTGATGAGCTATGGCGAAAATATTTGTGTTTATGAGAATTTAGCAACGATGATAACGACAAGGCAGGGTATTTGCGTGGAACTTGTAATTGATCACACAGCCACCATAGAAGTTTGTCAATGCCCTAAAACTATACCAAGCCATCAGTTGGTGGGCCCCTCTACATTTATTGTTTCAGATAATCTTTCTAAAAATTGCTTTTTAATTATTTATTTATTGGGTACAGGGTCTTGCTACACAGCTTGAACTCAGTGATCCTCCTGTGTCAGCCTTCCCAGTGCTTGGATTATAAGCATGCACCACCATGTCCGGTCTGGTAGCTGGCATGCTACATGTGAAGTTCCTGGACCAGTGTGGCATGTGGTGCCAGGGGCTGAATCTGAGTCCTTACTAGATGAAAAAATTAAATATTTCTTTCTTTGCTCCTGCCCTCCCCCTCCTACCCCTTTTCCTCCCTCCTTCTTCACTTACTTACTTTTTTCCTCTCTCTCTCTCTCTCTCTCTCTCTCTCTCTCTCTCTCTCCCCCACTCCCTCCCTCCCCCAGCTCAAATTGTTTGCCAGCAGCAATCTCAAAAGCTTTCCTTATTCTCATACTGTATTCATAGCTTGCGGTTTGTTGAGACAGACATTGTCCTTTCCCAAAAGAACGGCTATTTTTATTTGATTCTGTTTTTAACACAATGTCATGTGAGCCTGGGGTGTGTTTAGGTTAGTGTGAAGTAAGCAGAGAACTTAGGAATGATCTTCTCTAAACTGCAAAGATCATTTTGAGTAGCAAATTATTTTCAATTGCTCATTATTCCCAGCATGTCTTATCAGTTCTTTTGTCTTGAACAGAATAGATATGAGCTATTTTATTTTGATAAAAATTTTATTGAAAGAAGATAAGGTGGAGATTTAGAAAGGGAAGGCTGATTTTTTATTGTATGTGAAAGGCTTTGGGCAGCACGTGCACAGGACCACGATGCCGGCACAAGGGAGAGCTGTGGCTAAGGGTTAGCCAGGAGATAGTTTCTGAATGGAAAGCGAGCAAAGAACTGACTGAGGGGCCCGGCGAAATAACTCAGGGCACTAAGCGCCTGCTTAGGCAAGCACAGGGACCAGGCTTCGATCCCTGGCACCACATGCTGCACCAGCCCTGTCCCGGGGCACACAGAGCTGGCCAGAAGTCCAGACGTGGTGGCGCACACCTATAATCCTAGCACTGGGGAGACTGAATACAGGAGGATCGGTATGAGTCTGAGCTGCATAGTGAGACCCTGCACCAAATATATTAATGTGAAAGAAAGAAAGAAAGAAGGAAAAAGAAAGAAAGAAAGAAAGAAAGAAAGAAAGAAAGAAAGAAAGAAAGAAAGAAAGAAAAAGAAAGAAAGCATTGGTGGAAGGCTGGTACTTGAAGCAGGGTACCACCATGAACTGCCTGTTCTTCCTAAGTGAAGTGGCCCAGATGGCTTGCGTTTATGATGTCAGTGTCTTTCGGGTGACCATCTAGACCTGAGCGGGGAAGGGCACAGATCCCTTTTCGAATCATCGCCTCCCTCTGTCGCCATTTCTGAGGACAGATTAGAGAGAAGGAGGGAAGAGGACCAAGTGAAAAAACAGAAGTGCTGTAAAAACTTATGAGAAATATTTTTTTGTCATCTTTCTTATTACTCTCCCTAATTGCTCATGAGTACATGAACACCACTCTGATTTCTGGGACGCATGTGCATTCTTATACTGTCATGCTCACATAAACTATGCAGATTCTGCTCCAGCATGTCTGAGGGAAAAGGCAGACAGAGTAGCAGGGCGACTGAGAGTCTAGGACCAGCCCGGGCTACGGGACGGCTAGTTTCTTAGGTGGGTGAAAGGGGAGATGAGAGGGAAGCGAATGGTGTCTTTAAACTACCCTGTGAACAAGGTCCGTTAACTTTTAATTTCATAAAAAGAAATGCAAATTAAAGCCATTTTTAGACAAAAACTGAGAGAAAATATTGCAAACAAAATTTCACTCTAAGAAATGCCAGAGGAAGTTTTTCGCCCTGGAGGAAATGACAACAGATGGAGACCTTGCTCTGCCAGAGGGAGGAAGACAGCGGAAATGGCGAGCTTTTGGCCGGGAGCACCCAAATAGGGCCTGCTGGCCGGCCAGTCTGTGCGCAGCTGAGGAGGCGCGCGCGTGCTCGCCTCGAGGTGCTCGGAGGCTGAGAGGTCGCAGCTTCCGGTTCCGTTGCATTTTCATGGCAGGGCGCGGGCACGTTGTGTAGAGTGACAGGTACAGTGACTCACCGGCTGTAGATTTCTCTTCTGTCTGCCTTTCCTTTGGCCAAGCGATGGCAGATTCACACATAAGGGCTGGCGTTACAGTGGCTGCAGCGTCTTCCTGTCCATGCTGTAAAATGCCATTTTGCTTGGGGACATTTTAATCTGTTTCTTTGTCATCATTGGCTTTAACCAGCTTGGCCATCAGGCGCCTAGACCTGTCAGTCTCAGCTGGTCTTGCTTGAGGCTCGCAATTGTTTTGATTTCTCGCTGCAGTTTTATCAGGCTGGGAGTGTTTTAGCCCTTCTTCCCCCAGGTGTTATTTCTTGCTTATTCTTATCTCTTCCTGGTCCCAGTGGCATATTTACTATGCCTGACAAGTCTCATATATTCTGTCTTGGGTTTTGAATTATTTTCTATATTACTATCTTTGAATTAATTAATTAGTTCTTTTATGGCTTTCACCTGAAGTTGAGATTTAATGAACTTGTTCATGATTGTTTCAGCCACACAAATTCTAGTTGAATTTTTCCTTATTGGTTTCATTAGCTGAGTTGAGATTTTGCATTACTTTTGACTCCTTTATTCTCTAAATCCTGCTTCACACATTGGCTAGTGTAGGGTCTTTGGCTGATAATTTCAGCCTCTCATCTGCTCTGGTTCTGTGACAGTGACTACTGCTTGGCTAGTTGTGCTCAGACATTCATTCCGTTTTTGTATTTCTAGTAATTTTTGATTAGCTGCTGAGCACCGCTGGATGAACCACCTGGGCTAAGCTGCGTCATCCTGAAGAGTGTTATGTTTTGTTTTGGGAGATGACAACGTTACCACAGGCCTTCGGGTGAGTTTCTGTTTTGAGATCCCTTAGTTCTCTGGCGTGCCCTCGTGTTCTGTGCTTCTTGCTCCTGCAGCGAAGGCCTCGGAAAACGGCCTCACCCAGCCCTTCTAACATGGACACACGGGCACTTCAGGTTCTCCCGCCGCTGGGTAGCAGCTCTAGGGGACTTTTCAGTCCTTTACCTTTTCAAGTGCTGCCTTTTCTTGGGTTCTTTTGTCTCTCACCATGAATCTGTGCAGTTCAGGTAAAAACTACAAAAGGAGGAAAATCTGTCTCGGTATTAGCAGATGCTATGCCTCCCTCATTGGTATATTTTTCCTTCAAATTTCTTGTTAGAAGGCCTGAACGGCAACCTTTGAGACCTCTTTCCAGTGGGCCACTGCTTGCTCTTTGTTGTCTGTTTCCTCCATGGGCTGCTGTAATCCTGAGAGCACCAGCAGGGGAGCCCAGGGAATGGGGCCTCCTCTAGTGCGCCCACTGCTGCCTGCACCAAGGCCGTGCCCCCTCCACTGCGGTCTGCCTAGGGCCGCACACCTGGGCCTACTCATGTGCTTCCTTCTGCGTGCTCCAGAACGTACAATTGTTACCTCAGGAGGTTTAGTCTGAAGCAAACTATTCAACCTGAAAGGGAACAGGACTTCCCCACAAGCTAATATTTAATGTGAAGTGACTGTTAGTTCTTGGCCATGCGCTGTGCAAGAGTTTAATCTGTGCTAACAGCAGCGTATACAATGACCTCGCAAGACAGGAATCGCCGTCATTGTCGCCATCTTCCGGCTCCCCGCCCTCCTCATTCTTTTGCTAAATAATAAATTGTGATGCACAGTTATAAAGATGTATGCCTGAGGACCACACACGTGGAATATTGAGTTCATACCTATGCCAATGATTCTCAGACTAGATTAGGCTGCAGAGTGATTTTTTTGGAGAGTTTACAGAATGTAGATCATTGACCCAATCAGGTGATTAAAAAAAAAAAAAAAAAAAAAAAAAAAAAAAAAAAAAATCACTGTCTTATCCATGCATTACCTACTGAAGTTCAAAACATTTTCCCTGATGCTTCAAATGTGCAGCTGAGAGTGAGAACCATTGTGCTAACTTATGTTTCTATGATACTGACACTATCCTGAGGTCAGTTAGTGCTTATGTTTTTTTTTTTTTTTTTTGACTTGGTGGTTAACTTTAGGATGGAAAGATGCCTCATGTCCTGATGGTTGATGGTTGCAGAAAGTCTTCTTGACTACTTTAGATTAGTTTGTAAAGAATAAAATTCTACCTTTGCTTTTTTGGTTAATGTGCTCTATATAAGCAATTCTGTTTAGGCATGCAGTTGGTATTTATATTTAGACTGGCTTAAGAAATGTCTTGCTTCTTTTGTAATGAAAATAGGTAATTTTTCCAAGAGCAATTAGAATACTTTTAAAAGTCTTTATGAGTCACTATAAAGAAAACACATGGCCAGTAACTAGAGTGAATAACTTATTGATGTCTTTTGATCATTTGTGGATATTTACTATTTCATGATGATAAATTAATAAGGAGGAGCATACTGCGGAAGAGGCAGAGTTTTGATGGAAGGTCTGGAGACTGCAGCTTCCGTTTTAGATGTTATTCGGGCTTATGTGGCCTGAGAGACTCTGCCTAGGCCTCACTTTTCTCCATGTAAGAAATATATTGGAACTGGGGCTCTTCTGTTTTAAAAGTTTTACTATTATCAAATTAATTTTCTGCCTGGAATACTTTCATTTGCATGTTGTCAAAAGAACGGAACATTTGCCAGAGGAAGGCATCTATGCAAATAGCAAACGTATGTGAAGATGCTGTTGACTTGTTCATGCCTGTTGGTGACTAAACCCTGTTGCAAACGAATGACTTGCAAGGCACGTGGAGATTGCTACATGCTGAGTTCATCAGAGAAAATTCCTGTAGGTTGAGGAAGCAAAGAACAGTGGTGTAATGTGAAACCCATCCAGTGAATTTCGTCTAACCCTAAGCATCCCGAGATAACCACTCGTGGCTTTGTTGACAAGGTGCCCATGTTTTCAGCGAGCAGATGTTGGCACAGGGGTAGCCCACAGTCAATCCCTTCTTTCCAGAATAGTAGCACGAGTCTGCTTTAGTCAGGACTGCTATTCTTGCTGAGGTAGCTATGGCCGTGATAGCGATACTAACTGCACCAGGAAGGGCTGGCTTGTGCCAGCGGGCTGCAGCATGGAATTTGAGGACAATAGGTTGATGACCCTGGTGTACAGGAGCAGCTCTGCATTGAGCTGGGGATCATTGTGGGGTGAACACAAAGCTATTGCTACTGGTGGTTAGGCTGGTGGCAACTGCTGATCAGAAACAATGTACTGGGTGTCCTGCTGCAGTGCATGGGCCAGTGAGCAGAACGCTGGTGGAGCTCGGGCGAAACAACAGTTGTACTTCAGCATACCTGCTTTGCTGTTGGCTAGTTTTCTGGAGCTGGACTCATTTGTCAGCAGTGTGTGTGTGTGTGTGTGTGTGTGTGTGTTTGCCTTAAATGTGGAGTTCAGAGACAGGGGACTTTTGAGGAGATGTCTTTGAAAAAGTTACAGCCATAAAAGTGGTGGTAAGCAGAACCAAACCTGCCAAATGACAGCAGACAAGAAACCAAACAAAGAAGAAAAATATGAGAAAGCTGGACGGCAACAATAGATCTACGAGAGGCCACTGAAAGAAGCATGTCTGAGATGTGCGGCCCCTCCCTTCGGAGCACCAAGGGATGGAAAGAGAAAGGGCTGTTGACTCACCGACTTGCTGAGTACATTATATATTACTTCGCTTTTGTGGTCTTTGGATGGATTAATTCCACAAGCACCGAGTCCTCTCATGTAAATCCAGACCGACAGATTCGAGGTGAAATTTCAGTCAGCATTCCACTCTTTGCACAAGGCTTTCAGCATATCGGACTCCAAACATTCTAGGCCTTTCCTTCTAACTTGTATTTGCTATACATCGACATGAGGATGCTTCCTCTGTGTTTGTGATGATTTGAATATTTTTGAATGTTTACATGTAGGCAGCATTTTTAATATATATATATGCATATATATATACACATATATATATATATATATATATATATATATATGTTAAAATATACGTACTATTGTCTAGATGATGTTGGAAAGAGCATGATTATACAGTAAGAATTCCAGGGTTTTTCAGACCAGAGATATTTAAAGTGCTATATAGAAGTAATCCTTTTTATTGTTTTCTACAAAACAGGGGAAGCTATTTTTCAGCTTGGATTGAATAAATTGCTCTTTTTCTTGACCCGCTACCATAGGGGTCCACGGGCTTTACTGTTAGAGTACTCTTATAGGGGAGCAGGGGCAGTGGCAGGGAGGCGGGGGTCTGCAGCCCCAACCGCAAGAAGTCCAGGCCAGGCCCATCGGTAGCCCAGCAGAACATGCTGGACAGAGGGCTTCCTTCGTGGGTAGAGATGCAACCTGTTGAGCAGGTTCGGAAGAGTATGTAATTACTAACCAAGTTCATACTAACATTGACAAACCTGTAAAATGGTAAGCGGGCAACCTGTATCTTGAGAACATTTTGGGATGTGGCTCAGAATACACAAGATGCATGAACAGGGGTTCCGTGTGTAAAGATGAACCCACTTTGGAGAGGAATAATGACAATAATAAAGCCATCCGGTTTGCAGGAGTTTTTGTTAGGGTGCTAGATTTTCAGGAAGCTATGAATGAAGCCGCATCTGGAAAGTCAACTGTGATACTTACGTGGAGCTCACTGCCTGCGGGGCGCAGGGCTCTGTGGGGTTTTACACTCTGACGCGCCTGTGAATTTCCTTACTGCATAATGGGGAGGGCAGCAGCTGTCCTCACCCAGGGGTGGCAGAAGGAGACCTCGGCTGCACCCAGGTGCTGAGTCCCAACCCCACACCTGTCTTCAGGTGCAGTTCTTAAACTCCCCGTGTCTCAGTGTGAGTGACTATCATGTCAAGGATAAAGTAGCTCCTGGGTTCTGGCGAGTCCCAGGTGAGACGGTCCACGCAGGGAATTAAGAGGGCTATTGGTAGAACAGCGATCTCTTTGGTGAGAAACAGAGGTGAAAGCATTTGGATTAGTGAGTAGCTAACTGGGCCATGACCCGCCAGGACATTGCTTGTCAGAACACGTGTGAGTAGGTAGGAGAGAGAAGAATGTGGTTGCTGGGAGCTCTCAGGTTCAAACGAAGAAATCAATGATGGTGAGGGCTATAAAGAGTATGGAGAGTAACTCTTCCGACTTCTGAGTTTCAAGATTCATAATATTTATTGCTTTTTGGAAGCATCTTTATGGCTTTTCTTTCTGAAGAGTAAGTTCCCTAAGGCAGGAGGATTCAGCTCACATCTGACTCTTCATTCTGTTTTCCTGGTATGACATCTGCAGGAAAAAGATGAATATACTTTAGAGTGATAATAATATAAAAAAGCCTGGTTTTGGGGAGCCTAACATACACTGCTGTGCACTTTTCTCTCTCCACTCTGTAACTGTCACCATACATTATTTTTTAAGTCACCACTTTGTGAAGATTTTAAAAGTTTGAGGACAACTGGATTATACCACATGATGCAAAATGCTTTCAATTTATTAGGAAGTTACTGAAAGCTTAATTTGATACAAATCCTAAAGCGCTATGATAAATTCCATTGCCTTCTAATTAAAATATTGGTGAAAATATTTAGTCAGGTGGGACAGAAACTTTCTGTTCAGGTTTGTCCTCAGATTGGCTTCTCATGTTAAGTCTTCTTGAGTCTTGGCTACCTATTGCTCCCACTGTTCTTTTTGTTTTCTGCTTGGTAGGATTGGAACCCAGATCCATTCCATGATAGGCAAGTGCTCTTCTCTGGAGCAACACTCCTAACTCCTTCCCTCACTTTCCAGTGAGGTTAAAATCTGTTCCTTGAGTGCATCCTTTTGCTTTGACCAGGTCCCTCAGTAATGGAGCAGATGCACATAACTTGTCAGACATTTACACATTAAACATTGTGCATTACATGAAATATTACATACAAACAAAATGGCATTATATAACAATATATGCAGGGCCGGCGAGATAGCTCAGCAGATTAAGCACCTGCTTAGGCAAGTGCAGGGCCTGGAGTTCAATTCCTGGCACTGTATGCCCTGCCGACCCTGTCCCTGGGCATGCTGAGCCAGCTACTGAGAATGGGTGTGGTGAGGCATACCTGTAATCCCAGTGCTAGGGAAACTGAAAACAGGAGGATGACCACGAGAGTGAACCGTGTAGTGAGACCCTGCACCATTTAAAAAATGTACATATATGCTGATACTAACATATGCATTACATAGGAACATTACAGAACATGTGAGAGTATCGAAATACTTTTAATATAAAGGTAGTAGGAAAGGGGTAGCAAGATGCATACATAAATGATGCCCATTTATAGATTTGTATATATTAGGTGTACATGCTCATACATATATATTATCATTACTATTGCACGCTGGTATCTACCTAGTCTATATTTAGTTTGCCAGTAAATCTGTTCACTTGAGGTTGGATGACAGCCATCATTAATTATGCTGATAACAAGTCTTGCTGTTCTCCGACACTCACCACGGGTGTGGTTCTGACGCTGCTCATTTCCTGTCACGGTCCCTAGCTCTTTGGAGGTGCGCTGTCGCTCCCTGCGGCTCATTTTACTTCGAGAAGCTCTGCGTCTACACCGCCTGGCAGAGTCTTCTGCCCCTGGTCTCTGCTGCTCTGAGGCACAAGCAAGCTTGCTCCGTCCCCTGGTTTAGGATTTGCAGGCTCTGGAGGATCTCATGCCGAACACCCTGCCTGTGAAGAGAAACATGAGCTGGGGGCCGCGCTGCAGCGGGGCTGGCTTCACGCGTGGGTGTTTGACCTGCGGAGCTGCCTAGGGTCTCCTGCTCCAGAGGGGCCTGTGCTTGATTAATTTTTCTGTGTTGATATGGTCCTCATCTTTGAAGTGAAACTCCACATGCTCCCCGCAGTGTTCCTGCAAATGCAGGACCAAGTCCTGTTTGCAAATGCGGCAAGCACTCTGAGTTGCAGAAGGCGGTAGTACCACTCTCAGGGCTGGTTCTGCATGTTAGCAGGGATAGCACAGTGCTTTGCTCATTACTTGGGTCACTAAATGATTACATGACTCTAGCTGAGGATGGTAAAATGTCCTCACCCCACCTTGAGACACATACTGCAAATCAGGAGGCGTTCTTAGCCACACATGATAACTACGACAACTAGCAATGATGCTTCGCTGTCAGCAAATACACTCTTGAAGGAATCCTCTTAAACTCTGTCATTTATAATCAGGACTATGTTTCATGGTGAACTTTCTGTAATTCTAAGGTATCAGTCACTCATAGGTTGCACAGTGGGCGAGCTGTAACAGAAGCCTTTCGGAGCAGTGCCACAGAGGGCTGTATCAGAGGCTGCCACAAACACTTGTCCCACACAGACATTTATTTCTTGTTGCTCTAGAGACTAGGAGGGAACGGCAAAATATCAGTAGGATCGCCATCTCCAAGGGCTCTGGGGACAGAGACCCTCCTTGTCTCTTCCAGCTTCTGGAGGCTAATGCTATTTCTTGGCTCATGTCTGTCTGTCTGTCTGTCTGTCTGTCTCTTGCTTCTCCATCTTCACATTACCTCCTCCTCTTAGGTGTACCTCTCTTGGATATCTGGCCCCTAATTCTTATCTAAGGATTTTCCCAGTTTGACAATGTACTCCCTCTTGCAAGATTGATAACTCATTATGCCTTTTGCCTTAGACATAAGGCTCACTCTTTTGCCATATTATATTCACGGCTTCTGGGAATCAGGTTTGAGAGCACAGATTTTTGGTACCACCTCTGGGTCATGTACTTGGTGTGAGCACGCAAGGTGTTCAAGCAGGAACCGTGGGCATGTCTTTTTGTTGTTGTTGAAATTCTATGTTGTTTTTAATTATTTTTATTCTCTTTAAAATAAAAGAATGTACTTAATTGAAATACATTCCTCAAAGCACAAGACCCAAAGCTTTTGCCATACAAAGCTGATTCATGGGTAACATATCTTCAGGGGCTGGAGAATTTTGCGATGTGCTTTGTTCTCTGCTGTTTTTCTGGTTAATCTTAAAGACATCGGCCTTACATGTCCAATGTGACTCTAGCTCTTTCACCCTTACAAAGGCTTTCCTATAGATTTTATGTTCTATTTCATACTGACTCTTTCAAACCATTGGAAAAGGCCAACTCTGATTGTATTTCCTGTAATGCACTCATCTATAGGCTATCATTTTCATTAGTGCCTTTGGGTAAGAAGGTAAGGAGCATGAAGAAGTCAAGTGATTTGCCCAATCTCAATGAATGACAATGAAATTGGGTCAAGTAATCCTCAGTTGAGCTCCTTTGAGTAAAAGTGATGTGATTCTTTTATAAAACAAAGTGTAATCTCCACGCAACTAGAAGAACATCTTGTATCATGGGCCACACACACACGCACACACACACACACACACACACACACACACACATACATTAGATGATGTCTTCCCAGGCACTCACCACACAGGCTCTATAGCTCAGCTTCTCCAAGTCCTCTAAATCCTTCTATTGTGTCATATCAATCTCCATAAATAGTCACAGTGATATCCAAACTCCAATTAGAAAACACACTCTGCTATAGAACTCTACTGGAACTCTCACAATCAAACCCTGAAATCTTACCTTGAGATGAGTAAATCTATGACGTTGAGGGGGAATAGAAAAAGGAAAATAAAATAGCAGCATTGGTGCCAGTTCTGTGATGTGAAGAACAAGCTTTTACTCGAGTTTTGCATTGAGTTTTGAATGTTGATGAACTACAAGTGAATAGAAAAAGGAAGAATTATATGCAGAGCTCTGGGACAAAATGCCTGACACCTGAAACCTAAACAGGCCAAGTTCCTTTTAGCTCAGGACGTTAGGATTTTGGTCTATGGCTTTTTCCTTTCACTGCTCCCATCTGAGGTGACACAGGACAATAGGACAATGGAGCAATATCTCTTTTGTCCTGCAACCTCATGTTCACTCACTGCCATTTTTATTAATGATGACCACTTGACTGGGGTAGGCAGGATCTCAGCGAGGTTTTAATTTGCATTTCCCTTATACGTGGGTATGTCAAACAATTTTCATGTATGTTTTGACTGTCAAAAAAACAGTTCTCCTTCTTCCCACTTTTTTTTCTTCCCTGCCCAGTCCCCCTGTATCCTCCTTCATGCCCCTCTGTCCCCAACACTGAGACTGAGCCCCAGATCCTCACTCTGGTCTGTATCTCCATGTCCGTTTGTATGTATTATTTTGGGAGAGCAGCTCACTAAAATGCTAAGCTCCCTAAATTGGGCTATAACTTGGATTCTCCTGCTTACCTTCTCAGAAGGCTAGAAAGGCCTGTGACACCACACCCAGCTGAAATTTCTCTTTTGAGAAGTACCTGTTCAGTCCTCTAATTCACTTTTGTGTAGGATCACTATGTATGGGATTCAGGAATGTTATAGGTCTCAGGGCTCCATGAGAAGAATAACTAGCAAAGATTTTTCTCATTTCTCAATCATTGCATTGACTCCTCACTCTGTGAGTCATTTCCCATGACATGCAGAAATCTTATTTTGATGTAGTATCATTTCTTGATTTTTAAATACTACTTCCTGTCTTTTCAGAGTGCCATCCAGAAGTCATGCTTGTATCTGTGGCTTCAAGCTTTTCCTCTGTATCGCTTTCCTGCGGTTCTGGTTTTATGTCTTGGTCTTTTATCGATTTTGATTTGATTTTCACATAAAACAAGAGATAGGGAACTAATGTCAGTTTCTGCACCCTACTCTCTAGTTTACCCAGAACAACTGTTAAACAGATTTTCTTTTCCCTAGCAGCAGTACTTGAGCTCTGCCAAAAATCCGATGGCTCCAGTTGTTTCGATTTGTTTCTGTGTCTCCTGTTCTGTTTCCTTGGTCTGCGTTCTTCTTTTCTTTCCAGCATGGTGTTGTTCTTGCTATGGTGGGTCATACTGTAGCTTGGAGTCAGGTACAGTGAGACCTCTGGCTTTGCCTTTTTTCCTGCCAGGATTGCTTTGGCTTTCCTGGGTGTTGACTGATTCCAGATGAAATGCATTATTACTCTTTCTGGTCTTGTGAAGAATGTCATTGCCATTTTAATAGGAATTGCACCAAATTTATAGATCATTTTTGTAATACAGCCATCTGAATAATATTAATTCTGCTAATACATGAACAAATGTCTTTTCAGTTTTTAAAGTCATCTTTACAATCTGCTATTTTGATATAGAGTTCTTTTAACCTCTTTGGCTATATCGATTCCTAAACATTTACTCCTATTTCAAGTGAAACTATTTTCCTGACTGCTTTCTCAGTGGGTACTTATACAGAGTGGTATTGTGCAAAAAAGCACTTCTCTAGGGCACAGACTACTTCGTGTGTGTGTGTTACCCTCACAGGGCCATGCTCCCTGCTCTGTGCCACTTCCATCGTAGTGTACAGGCTTCCAAAGCCAGTGCCTCACTCTGCTTCCGTCATCTTGAAGTGTGTTCTTGCTGCTTATGGACAAGTTTACTGTAAAGCATTCTTGCTGTACCTGCACAGCTCAGGCATGGTAAGCTTCCTTCACTTGTGCCAGCACTGAGACCTTATGGGGCAACTGGCCTGCACTGGGTACATACGCATGCGTGCATGCTAGGGTGTTTGTGCAAAAGGTGACCTATGGACACAATTCACGGAGCGGGTCTTCATAAAGGAAATACTTACCCATTATGTATATGCATGTGACACATGTATGAATAATCTGCACACACAGATGTGTACATGCATGTCACATATATGTCAGCTTATGTGTGTTGGCCTTTTATTGATTGCTGGTTCCTTCAAGTCAGAGCTTTGTCTCTGACCCACCATTGCAGGGGTCTGGAGCATGGAGGGCCGGCTCCAGATCAGGAGCATCGTGGCTGACAGTCATACCAAAGGGCAGCTGCTCAGCTCAGAGGCTGGGAGGGGGAGGCAGAGTAGAGCTCTCGGACGGAGGTTTCGGGGACCAAGCAGAGTCCCCAGGGCCTGCCTCCAGGGCCCACAACATGCCAGCAGCGGGCTTCACTAATCTCTTAAGTGCTTTTCAAGCCAATCAAGTGGACGCTCAAGATTAACTGTCACAGTATGTGTGTTTACATGTGCATATAATTTTTTTCAGGAGGTGGCAATGAGGCCTGCTGAAAGGGAATAGTGTCGCTACGTTAAGGAATGCAAAATGAAATAAAGTGAAATGATGCTGGAAATTAAACATAAATATATTCTGAATAAATGGTTCCTTACTGTTTTTGTTCATGGTTTTGTTTAAACTTGGGCATTCTTGCCTTCTTGTAACACTCAGTGATAGCACCTAAGTGGAATAGACATTTAAAATAACACCATCTAATCAATCAAGGTGTTAAATGTAAGTCTTACTCTATCCATAAGCGTTGTATTGGTCATATAATTCTGTGTGTATATAAGAGAAAACTGTGTGTGTGTGTGTGTGTGTGTGTATGTATGTATATATATGTATATATACGATTAATTTATTTTAATTTTATTTTGTTTTTTCCTTTTATGTGTTTGGTACAGGGTGTCACTATACAGCTCAGATTAATAGCAATCCTCCTGATTTTAGCCTCCCCAGTGTGTGCCCTCATGCCTGCATGGGTTACCAGCTCAGTGTGCGCCCAGGGCAGAGCTGGCCTGGTGTCAGGACTGGGGATGAAACCCTGGTCACCTCGCTTGCCAAAGCAGGTGCTTAGTCCGCTAAACTATCTTGCTGGCCTTCGTATATATATGCTTTATTTATTTATTTATCTAATTAATTAATTAATTAATTATATTTTAGGGCAGGGTCTACAGGGTCTACAGGGTCTCACTGCTAGATCGGATTCCTAGCGATCCACCTGTTTACAGCCTCCCGCGGGGACTACAGGCGCGTGCCACCTCGCCCAGGCTCCATCGCCGGCTCAGCGCCTCAGGGGTGGGGCTGGCACGATGTATGCTTTATGTATGCTGTGCTGATCACTTCTTTAGATCTCACGCTCAGTGTTCGAAGCTAATTTATGTGAATCCCATAGAGCCAAACGTCTCCAACCTGTTCTCATTCTCTAAGGATGGGAGAGTTGCAAGCTGCGTGGTGCCAGCGAAGCTTCCTTAGCAAGAGGGTAAGAAACTGACACTGTCCCTCAGAGGAGGGGGCCGTGGTTGCAGAAGGAAGCATCAGGAAAAGAGGACAGAGTTGTGCTTGTGTCTCATTCTCCTGCCTCTAAGGAGATGTGGTTACGGTACACCTCTCCTTCTGGTTTTTCATCCTCATTTTAAATATGATTTTGATTTTCGTTTACTTTCACCTTTTCATGCTCAGAGGCCCTGGTGGGGGGGTGGAGCATGCGCAAAGGGGGTGCGTGAGGAGCTGGGAAGGGTCCCCTGGCTGTGTAGCTCGCACGTTCCTCCTCAGGGGTGCCCCTCTGCCCTTCCCTGCTTGGGGCCTTTTTTCCCCTTGCTATTGTTCAGCGGGGTAGAGAGGTACGCAAGCAGCTGGTAAGCACAGGGCTGCTGCTCACAAGCCCGCAATCCTGGCTTGTTTGGTGCCATCAGGAGCTACTCCCTGCGGAGACCTGGTTTCTACCAAGTGAGAAACTCTGTGAAAATAAAAGGCGGAGCTTGGGCTTCTGCGCATCATGGGCATTTCAGGGATGTGTCCGTGTTTCTGTGTTACTCAGGCAGTACGGCAGGACCAACTACTCAGACAACAGAAACCAGGGATGACTGAAGGGTACTGAGACATTAGTGTTCTTTCGAAGGTAAATTTCCTACCATGGCTAAAGAACAAAAATATTAGAAAGGCACTTTAAACTGTAAACAAGCATTTCATCTCCAGGACGGGAGAGCTTACCATTTTTGTTTACGTCATTTCCTCTGTAATGCCCAGGAGATTTCAATAAGTTTTTTTTGAAGGGTCTACAGGATGTTCAGGATCTCACTACTAGATCAGACTCCTAGTGATTCGCTTGTTTACAGCCTCCCAAGAGCTGGGCTTACAGGCGTGTGCCACCACACCCAGTCTCAATTGCTGTCTCAGCGCACCCCAGGGTCAGGGCCAGCACAGCAGGCCCCGGGATCGAATCCCCAGACCCAGTGCCTGCTTGCAGGGGCTTTAATCTGCTGAGATGTTTGGCTGTGTGGTCTAACAAGAGGATATTAAGATTACAGAAGAAAACCTTCTAATATATATGTTTTGTTCTCATTTTTAGCTTGAAATTTCGGCACCCATCACTCTCTTGCGGGGTAACCCTTTCACTACTACCCCTGTTAGAAGCCCATAGCTTGCATCAAGAGAGCCTGTTTGTCAGAAATATTCTGGAAATATATTGCAAAATCTTGATGAAAATTATCGCATAACTTGTTTCTTTTTTCAAAAATTCTAATCCACTTGGAACCGAAAAGGAAAAGTGTTGTAAAAATTATGAAGGATTTTAGAGGAGGACTTAGAGTAAAGCTATGAAGAATAATGTTACTTTTTAGTGTGAAGAAATTAAGTGCTTTTTATCTCTTTGAAGAGATAGAGAAATGATCATGACTTTGAGGCTTACGAAAAGGATCAAGAGAAGGAAGTGGCGAGGGAGGGGAGGGGCAGGAGGTGGGAAGAATTGAGATGCGCAGCGTGCGTGCCTGCGTGCGTGCGTGCGGCAGCTCCGCGTGAGGGATGCGATCGCTTGTTCTGCAGACGTGCGGGAGCAAAACTTGAAACATGAGGAAGGAAGCAGTGAAGCGTGTTATGCAAGTGTGGAATCTTTCCCTTGAGTACCTTAAAAATCTGTCCTGCTGCTTCCCTGCCTGTGAAGGAAAGCTGTGTCACCCATGCGGTAGGGCGTCTCTTAGGCCCGTGTTGATAAGGAGGCAAGGCAGGAGCCTGCTTCCGGTTTTTTTAAGTCCTGGCAGTAAACATTTTAGGATACTCTAACATATATATCTACTTCCCCCCTGTGCTTCATCACTTTGTACCTTAAACATTAGTAAATATTGTTTCCTTTTAGCTAAAAATAAGCAAAAGCCTTTTGTTCTACTTAAAAATACCGTTATACAGGTGTGTAAATAATTTCTCTTCATGCTTTAGCTTGCATATATATCTCTTGGGGTGCGCGGGCCGTGTGTGACTGCCCTCCCGTACTTCCTAGGAAAGATGGTTTTAGGGCCCTGTAGGTAAAGAATCACACAGCTGCTAAGCGAAAAATGAAATGAGAGCTAGAAGCTTTCCTCAGAGTGTAGTGAGGGGTAACTGCGTCGCCGAATTGGGCCACAGTTTATACGTGCGTTTTGTTTCTTCTCAGGGGTTTTCTGCAGCGGTTCTCATTCTGAGACTCAGTTTTCCCTCCTGCTCCTAATCTGCCTGCCGTGCCTTCAGTCATGGTGTTGGTCACGGCTGAAGTCGGATGCCCCCAAGGCCTCAAGCATGTGGAGGTTGGGTTTGGGAAGGAGATGGACTCTTCTTGGTCAGGGGCAACGTGACTTTAGAGGTGGGGCCCAGTCAGAGGAGGTGCGTCTGCAGGGCCTGCCCTGCTCTCCTGCTGGCCTGCTAAGGACCACAACGCAAGATGTTGGGTGTTATGTCCCAGCCATGAGAAATTAAGCGCTGCATGGGAGGCTGACTGCAAAAGCCTTACGTGGCTTTCAGTGGCTGTTCTAAAGGGCCTCCTTGCCAAAAAGAAAGGACGGTGTTGGATTAGACAACAGCTTCCCAGCGGCAGCTGCTCCCCACTCTTGATACTTACTTGAAATTGGCTACTCAGTATCACAGCGCGATGAACCCTCAGAATGCAGGGCCTTTGGAGTATTACTGATCTAATGTTAAGATCTATTTTTGAAAATAATCATATGGTTTTCCAGTATTAATTATATTTGCAGAGCTCCAGAAACTCAAATGATTAGATTACTGTTAAGTTCACAGCAAGGAAAACATTCAGCACTTTTTATATTAAAGAAACTTTAGACAGTTTCACGACGTGAGCCCCAGCTCTGCTGTTGAGTCCTCCACTCAGGAAAATGCCTTGGCAAATGCTGGACAGTTTTCCTTTGGAAATACTAAATCTAGGTTCTTTCGTACCTAATATAATGCTGGAGTAGAAGCCTATACAGAAAATGATTGAACCTATTAGGGTAAAGTTTTCACTATGCAATTCATGAAAGCAGGAGCTCCAGGCTTATTTAGTCTCAATCGGACTTCTTGATACTGTGGGAGCAAAACCAGAGTGAGCGAAAGGTCTCCAGCTACCAAGTGGGTTAGGACTCAAATGGGCTTAATAATCAGTGGCATAAATGGAAGGCACATGGCCTTGGCCTTTAATCTTTTGAAATTAAAAAAAAAATTTATATCCCTTGCACATTTTTATGACAACATCTAAAGGTTTCCATTACAAGCTAAATAGTCGCAGAGGCTGTTCAGCATATAGTCAATTTAGTCATTTGAAATAGCAGGTTTATTGGTCTCTAAGGTGTTTTCAACATAATGTCGGTACCACGATCATTTCATATATACTACCAAATATATTAAAATTGGTAAAGCTCTTTAAAAGTCATGTGTATTATGGCATCCACTTATTCTTTAAACTAAATTTATGCCATTTCCTGTCAAATTATTTTCTCCTAATGTGCCATATATTACAGTAGTTGAAATAGTCATACTGATCTGATTTATACTAATGTGCAACAGGTACACTGTAGGCTTATGCAATATTTTCCTTATTTTCTTTTTCAGCTCAGTCAATTTTCAGAACACCTGACATTATGGTTTATGTCTGGTTGTCTCCCAAAGCCTCATGCAATCATGGGGTGGGGACTTCTAGAGTTTGAGACTTGACTCATGGTACACTGAGACTATGTGTTTTAGTACTGATGGGATTATGGGTCTTAGTACAGCTGGGATTATGGCTGTGGCCTAAGGTGGATAGGCTGAGGCAGAGAGCCTGAATGTAATATAAAGAGAGACAGAAATACAGACTCATGCTGTTGCTGCTGCTCTGCTGTCCTGATTGGTTGGCTGCCTCTGTCACCATCTTGTTGCTGTTCCACCACCATGAACTGGATGCTCTCTGCCCTGTTCCACTCAGCCTTGGGCCAGCTGAATGTGGACTGAAACCTCCAGTTACTGTGAGCTAAATAAACCTTTCCTTCCTTCATTTTGAGTGCCGGGTATTTGTCCCAGCAATGAGTAAAAAGGAACTAAGACACCTGATAAAGGAATTGTTACCTCTCATTTGAATTTTTTTTTCCTTTAGCACCTTTTTTTTGTTTTTGTACTGGGAGCTAAACTCAAGGCTTTGTGTTTGTCAGGCAGGGTCTTATGTTGCTGAGCTATCTCCCCAGCGCCACTGGCACCAATTCTTAAAAGGTCTAATTTGAAACTTCATAAAGTATCATGATTTGCTATAAATATTTAATTTATTGTAATGAACTGCAATCCCAGATTCAGTGTGGGACACTAAGTGCTAAAATGGCTCACATTGGGCCTAGCATGGTGGTACATGCCTATAATCCCAGCACTCAGGCGGCTGAGGCAGGGGGACCACCATTAGCCTGAGGCCGGTCTGGGCTACACAGTGAGTTCAAGGCCAGACTTGACTACGTAAGAAGACCCTGTCTTAAAAAAAATGGTGCACACATTCTCACTCCTGGGCCTGCGGCTCACACTGCCCCTCCCCTGTGGGTGGACAGAACTCGAGGACTTGATAGATTTTCACTCACTGCTTAGGTTATCAACCAGGTGCACACACAGATGTAAAGGTGCTATCTGAGTGGGTCTGGTCCACTCATCTGAGCCCTTTGTAAGAGACCTGCGGGGAGATTCTCCAGTGCTGGTTGTGGGCAGAGGAGTCACCCAGTCTCTGCTTGCTGATGTCATCTTCAGTCCTTACTTGCTAAGCATGGCACCCCTGATCCTACAAGTACGAGACTGGCTTTAGGTACCAACCAGCCTCTACTTCTGACCAGATGCTCCTTAGGCAGACTCTGGAGGCCACCAGTATGACTGTGTATGGGAGGATGTGGTTTCTCAAAGCAGCAGAACTTCTCACCTGTGAGTTTGATCTTGAGGTGCTGTCTTAATTACTTTTCTCTCCTTGCTGGGACAAATACCTGACATGCAAGCTTAGGGGAGGAAAGGTTTATTTAGCTCACAGTTACTGGAGGTTTCAAGACATTGCCCGTGCTCTATAGGGTCTGGAGGAGAGGCTGGGGCACTGCCCTGTCCAGAGTGATTCGCTCCATACCTTCAGAGAAACCGTTGCCTGGGGTTGCGGGTGCGGGGGGGG
>PVJA010013718.1:0-41863 GCA_004027025.1 Myocastor coypus | reverse complement strand
TGGCTCTCTCTTACAGTGTTTCATGTGACGGCTTGGCAATGAGGACACATGTTGACGTTAAAAATTAGCAGCATCTTTGACAAAAATTCACGAGTTACTAATAGGCTGCCATGTTTGGTGTTTTTCCCTCTAAGCCATCACAGAGCTATCCATTCTCTTCAGTTCTATTAGTATTAGGCTTTAACAACCTTATCCCACTAAGGGCATTCACTCTAGTTAACCTCTACACTTTGACCTCACTCCAGCCCAAATGCTTTTCACATGTCTGCTGTCCCTCTTAAATGTATTCTTCTTATTCTCCATAGAAAGCCTTGAAATATCAAAGATAGCTCCAAAGATGTACGTAATCAGATAACCAGAATGACAGGAACAGCAGGCCATTCCATCTGACTTAGGCGTCCAGCGGGTTCCCAGGTCAAATTTGCCTGTAGCCCAATTAGCTCTTGGAGGGCTAAACACTGAGTTCCAAACAGAATGTTTAGTAACAGGTGCATCAGTGTCTATCTACATCTATGTCTAAAAATGAGGATGGAGGAAGAAGAGGTACAGTTGGAATCACATGGATTTCTTCCCTTAAGCCCCAGTGTTCAATCTTCTGAATCAACATTACTTTTCCAAGAGGAATTTGGATCTTGCAACCTAAGAGTGCTGGACCGGCTCTTGCACCTTACTGATGTCCCTTCATGGTTTGGCCTGGGTGCCTCTCCAAGTCTCCCAAGTGACCCGTTCCCTTCTACAGCTCCAAGTCTGTTCTGTGCGTTGGAGGGAGGGGCTGCTAGGGGCCCTCTGCTTCCTTTTACTGTCCCCTACATTCATTGCTCTCAAGGTATAACTTCAATGTCACCCTTGGGAAGGCTTCCTGGCTCCTTTGAGAGTTCCTGGAGAGGGCATAGCCATGGATTTATGATTGTATCTTGATTATGTGCTGCTATAGTTGATGTCACTATCATAATTTCATGTTATCGTTATCACACATTATATCGTATCATGGCTGCTTCATGTCAACACATGCAGATCATATGTTAATGTTTCTTTCTAGACAATAAGCTTCATGAAGATAGGAAATCTATATTGTTTAGCTAAGTACTTCTCTCTCTTCCTCAGACCTTTGGATCAGTTCTAATATTTAATACATATCATTAAAAAAAAAAAAAAAGGTGATTTCAGGGGCTAGGGAGATAGCTCCGTGGTACAAGTGCCTGCCTGGCAAGTGCAAGGTCGTGAGTTTGAACCCCGGTCCCACTAAATAAATAAATAAATAAATAAATGTTATTTCTCCTGCATTCTTTTGGATATTCTTAGAATATATATATATATATATATATATATATATATATATATATATATATATATTTAAAAATCCCATAAATGTTTACTATTTATAAACAAGAGATGCAAGTATTCCACTGAAAATGTTATTTCTCGGGTTCTCCAAGATCCTTGAATGCCAGATAAATCGGAAGACAAAGTGCTGCTGGGTACCAATCTGAGCAATAAAAATGATGCATCTGCCATCTAGTGGTCTTGCTCTGTAAGTGCACCTGGACCCGCGTCCTGCCGGCCATCCTACAGGGAACAGTGAATGTCTAATGAACATGTACTGGCCTCTACGGTATTCCAAGCACTTTACTTAGTGTTTTCATTGATTGATTTATTTAGTATTCACGACAATGATACGATGTAGATCCTTTCTTTAAACCCATTCTAGAGATGAAAACTTTGAGGTACTGAAAAGTTAAGGTTTCTAAGCTCTCAGTGCTTGATAGCTCTAACTTCAGACTCTATATTCTTAAAAATGCACTGTTGAATGCCAGTCAACTGACCTAGGCTAAGCACAGATAGCTTCATTTTTGTGTTAATAGGTGTAATTATTAAAATGTTTCAAACTTACAGCTGCAGAAATACATACATAAAATTTTATCTTTTTGTTTCTTTTTTTTTTTTTTTTTTGGCGGAACTGGGGTTCAAACTCATGACCTTGCACTTTCCAAGCAGGCACTTGTGCCACAAAACTATCTCCCCAGCCACCATAATTTTTTATCTTTATAATTATTTGTACTTTAAAGATGAAGAAACTGTATCTCCAGAGAAATAAGAGCCTCGCTTGAGGTACCAAAGCTAGTAGCTGATGAGTTGGATTCGAATTTGGGCTTTTGTCTACTCTCCATGTTGTATTTCAAGTAATGACCAATGTTTAGAAACTTGGTTTTTTTACAGTAGGCTTTCATTTTTTAAACAGTTAGTGAGTGCTCCAGTTGGCTGGAGGATGAGTTGTGTAGGGTCCAGGCTGGAGGAAGAACTGGAGACAGTCAAAACAGCACAAACCCTATCACTTCCGCTGTAGCTCCTCCTAGGAAATTTCTTATGGTAAGCGTTCCACCAGCCAGAGGACTTCATCTACCTGGAAATCAAACAGCCAGCTCTAGATTTGTCTCAAATCGGAAAAAAAAAAAAAAAATCACTTTCTAGGATGTCAGATGGCTTACGAACTTTACAGTATCTTAGGTGCCCTGATGCTCAAGGCATCCATTACTTTTTCCCAGAATCCCAAGTTTCTTAGCCAATGTGATTGGACACTGTTGTAGTCCATTATCTATTGGTGCTCAGTGCAGAGCAGAAATTTCAGTAACTTCACAATGCAAATCTCAGCTTCTAGTTATAGGACGTGTTCTTTCCCTTCATTGAAATGCTGTTTCTATTCATTTTGGCAGTGCTTCAAGCTTTCCTGGCTGTCATTTGTACAGTGCACCATTTTATTCCTTCTTACAATATTTACTAAGGTTTCAATACATTATCCCAAAACTCAAAGAGCTTGTGATTTTAAAAAGATAGGTACAAGTTAAATTTTTTTTAGACAAGATAATTATGGGTTGCACGGAGTCACAGAATGGTTAATAAAACGTGCTGGTGTGATGGTCGGTAGCTGTAATGGAGAAACTTCAGTCCTGGACAGCTGACCTGAGAGCCAGATAGGAGGAGCAAGGTGAATTAACATGGGTTGGGCTCGCTGCCACAGCCCGAACTCGACGCCACAGCCTGCCTCAGTGCGCTCTGTCTGCAAGCCTCCTTCTTCCTCCCGAGCCTGCATCCTCCTGAACTCTGGGCCTCTGTGGCCTATCATCACACTTCCCTAAAAGACTGGCACTCCCCTGCCCCATGTTCTGTGATCCATGCTTACCTGTATCCTCCTTAAGCCTCATGTTTCACTCTAGGTCTTCATATCTACTGTCCTCCTGACTCCTTTGATGTGGCAGGGTGGGTAAGAGCGGGAGAGCGGGCAGATTTCTGGGACGAGGGAAAGAAGCACACACAAAAAAGAAGTGAGAATTCTAACAGAACTGCTTCTGGGCAGGCAATGGGTGTGGGTCTAGATGGTACAGAGCAGCTAAGAATGATCCGATCCCAGCACTGCTGGGTGAAACGCCATGAACCACGACGATCGCAACCGCAGGCAAACTCTGCTCTCTTAGCACACGGATGACTTTTGAATTGCTTGCATTTTGTGACATCAGTTGAAAGTTAAACTATTAAATGTTTTGCTGCCCACAGAAATCATCCTTTCCTCACAGGGGTGACAAGTGTGTGAGCTGTCCTTCGGTGAGGTGTCCGGAGTCTCAATTACCATCCCTTGATAGAGAGCGGAACCTGGAGAGAATGACTCAAAGGTCTCAATGAAAGCAAAATTGTCCTACTCAATAATTTCGTGCTCTGTGTGTTTCTGAGTCCTTTTCTAAATCCTTCCAAAATATACAAACAAATATTTTGAAAAGATAGAAAAAAAAAAAAAAAAAAAAAGCTCTCGTTTTTCTTTATTCTTCTTAGGCTAGCAGGGTCAGAAAATCCTTCACAGAAGAGACAGGCTAGATTATATTCAGCCTCACGGACCCTCGGCGCAGTGGTCAGCCACGTAGCTTGTTTATTACGGCAGCGGTAGAAGAAGCGAAGTGAACACAGCTGGATTTTCAGATCCCAGGTTGAGTGTGCAGGGCTGACTGTTAGAAACATCATCTTTTCACTTATACACAGGGAAAATTTGATCTGGAAGTCATTGAGGGAAAATATGGAAGCCCCATGATGTCACTCTGATTGAGTGACTTTTTTATTTCTGAACATTGGTTGAATACAAGCTGCTAGCAATACAAGCAAAACGATGATTAAAATGATATTTATGGACCTGCAACTATGTAATTTTAGAGATTTTTATAAGCAGTCTTGCTCTCAGATACCTCGTGGCCTGTAATTATTCTTGAAAATAAATAATTCTGCACTTTAAAATTTTTATATATTCTTTCCTCTTCATTAGCACCCCCCCTAAAGCCCATATTTTTCTTTTATGAAAAAAAACCACTGTAACTAAGCAAGACTCTCCATGAAGGAAATGTAATTAATAGTTATAATAACAGCGGTACAAGGATTACTGTAATTGTTTGTCTTTTATGGATCTTTGGTTTAGGATTGAATTTTATTATGTTTGTTTTTCAAATGCCATATTTAGAATTATTTTGTTTGAGATCTAAACAAGTGGACTTTTGTTTCTGTTCCAGAAGTTACTGAAGCGCAAGCCAAGCCATTCCATATGCTTCCTTTATACCTAGCCGCTTAATAAAACTGTTCTACTGAAGGGAAGGAGAGAGCTTTATTCATTGTTTCCTACCATGTAACTCATTGGTTCTCTTTATAAAGAACATGAAAATAATGTCTGAGAGCTAGTTTCCAGGAAAAAAAAAAAAAAAAGACTATAGCCCTGCATGTCCTGCATATATGTGCCTTAACTGTCACTCTGGCCGTTTCACTCTCTCCAGTCATTTAATGTTATAAACAGCTACCACTGGTCTGGCAACATCACAAAACAATGTTTTGTGGCCAAATAGCTCAGTGGATTCAGGTGACTTCAAGCAGGCCCAGGGCAGGGGTAAGGGGGGGGGGGGTTGATCCCCTGCCCTGCATGCTGACCCCACCCCCGAGGTGCACTGAGATGGCAATTGAGACTGGATATGGTGGTGCACACCTGTAATCCCAGCTCTTGGGAGGCTGTAATCAGGTGGATCGCCATGAGTCTGATCTAGTAGTGAGACCCGGAACACTCTGTAGACCCTTCCCTAAAACAACAAAACAAATCCGTACTTCTTATATTCTGGTCTCTCGGATCAAAGACCCGTGTCTTTGCGTTGTTTTTTGGATTCTTTAAATGTCTCAAGATCCCATTTGATGGTGTAGGCTTTTCTTCTCATTTGACTCCCCATTCTCCACAATGGAAATATTCTCAGAGAAATGCATTCATTCTAAAGCACTCACGTTTATTTCTTGAACAACAGGAGAACTAACTGAATCGTTCACCTGCGCTGCTATATCCAATTCAGTCATTTTCATTTTATTAAGAGAGAAAATTTCTTTAACATATTCTCAAGCTCCTGACCCAGTCTATTATGTTTTTTTTTTTTTTTTGCCCTTCATTGAGCTCCTGTATTTGTGCAAATCATTATAGACCTTAATTAAGACATCAAAATTCTCTGCAATGGTTCTCTTTTGTCACTGGAATGGAAGAGCTATCTCTTCTCACTTCCCCCACACTGTCCTTTAAGATACTTAAAGGGAAAACATCACAGCATCAACTTATGCAATGTTCTTAAACTTTGCTGCATCATTATGTAAGGGGCCCAGTCTTCATCTACTGTAAACTGTGAGGCAGCTGTAATATCTGGTAGATTAACTTGCTGTCAGTTGTCCATTGTAAAAGTTAGAAGTGGACTTGCTTTAAGATACTCAGTCATAAACAGCCACAGGAGTAAGAAAACAGACTCATCAAAGAAATACATGTAATGCAAGCTCAGATGGATGTCGCTTTTGACTTTAATCAGGACTAGCCAGTTGGCTCCGCCCCTGTCACCTTACTGCCTAGGTCAGCCAGTTATTCCAGAGTGGATGTCCTTGATTTCGGGGTTTCACTCCCCTGCCCCTTTCCTGCTCCCTTACAGAGTCCAAGCAAAAAGCTTCATGATCAGAGTTTTCAGCTATTCTATCAACCGTAGGTGGCATGGAGTTGGTGCCTTAGGTAGTCCCAGAGGAACAGGCAATGCCTACAACCAATAGTATCTGAAGGAAACTTCAGAAGCTTCACATGGAACCTCTGACCTATATAGGTCAGGCGTCTTGTTAGCTTCCCCCATATGAGGGCTGTCATACCATCTATCTGGTTAAATGTCCTGCTTGCTGCTCAGCACACCACCTGCTCATCACCTTCTGGGTCTCTGAACATCACACAGCGGAGCTGGAGAAGTTACTCACCATATTGCAATACTTTCAGTCCCTCCTACCTCTTTGCCTCGCTCACTGCCCCCTTCCCCTGCCTTTGGCCTTCTAGTTGTGAGGCTCTGCCTTCTACGGAGCTCAGGAAAAAGTGAATCCCATGCACACAGTAGAATTTTACTCCCTCAATTTGAGAATTGATGAAAATCATTACTATACTAAAGAGATTTTAGCTTTCATATCAGCCTCTGATGGCACTTTTAATTTTATGAGCTTCGAAGTTTGACTTCACACGCTTACTGATATGAGAAGCTCCTACTCTCAATGGCATAGGATCTGACTTCAGTTTACATCCATATTTGGAGTGTAAAAAGGTCTATGCTTTTGCTTATCATTTAAAGCAAATAAGTGACAGCAAATATGTATTTTTAAGTGCATATCAGATGGAAAAATGGTAACTTTGCAGTACCGGGGCAGACAACAAATAAATCAACTAATGAAGCCCAACACCATCAATGTTTAAAGAACCCAGAATCCTGCCCTTCTACTACAGGAAATAGCAATGTCACAAAAGATATTAGTTGAGTGTAGTCACTAGGGAAAACGGGCAAATCTGGATGGAGGGACACATTCTCCGAAGTAACTGAACTACACTTTTCAAAAATACCAGTCAAGAAAAATATTACAGGGCCAAAGAGTTAGTCCTAATTTAAGGATGCTTGCAAAGAAAGAATGCAACACACATTCCCTGTTTGGGTTCCTTTACTGTTTATATTTTATTTTTCATTGCAGGACCAAGGTTTGAACTCACAACCTTATACTTGCCAGGCAAGCACTTGTGCCATGGAGCTATCTCCCTGGCTCACCTGTTTGGGTTCTTGAGCAGGAAAAAAACCACCAGGCTGGATAACATGGGGACAATTGGAATAAAATTGCATTAAGTGACTGAAGAAGGAAGCGATGGTCAGAGAAGGTCTCAGAAGAAATCAGGAACAGAATAAACAAGAGTGTATTTGTGTGCTTATACCTCCAGTAACATCAGCTCTTACACTTTCAGAACAATGTTTGTCTTGTCCTCTGGCTCATATAATAATTTACACACCTGCTGGTGGTTGGTTGGCAGCTTTCCTGTCATGGTGACTCGGGTACATGTCCTCCTCTACCAGTGGCTACACTGTTCCCGGGCATCTCGTAGGTCCCTATATTTAGTGAAGGGGCTGGGGCGAGGGGCTGAGGCATAACTTCTTTCAAAAGCAACCACTGCCCACTGCTCACCATTTCTACTCACTTCGCCCTGACAATATGTTCCACAAAGTCATAACTGGGTACAAGTGAAACTAAGAAAAATACTTATGGTGGGTTGGCCCATTGCCTCTTCCCTGTGACAAAAAAAAAAAAAAAAAAAAAAAAAAAAAAAAAAAAAAAAAAAAAAAAAAAAAAAAAAAAAAAAAAAAAAAAAAAAGTCTGTGGAAGGCAGAATACAGATTTTTATGCAGTAGCTGGATTTCTTGGGTCACAGGATGTGCAATAACATAAACATCATTTATTGAGAGCTTTTTAATGCGTCAAACATAATGCTAAAATTTATATACCATTCAAACAAATCACTTATAAAAAGAGAATTATTGTCTCCATTTGACAAAGAACATCTTGAAGTTTTGAAATGAAAAGCAACTAGTCAAAGACAAGTTAATGGTACTTTGGGGTTTGCCTGCTTCCCAAGCTCCTGCAGAGACTGCACACAGGAAGTTGGGAATGGTAGTCTACTGTTAAACTCCTGGCTTCGAGTTTTTTAAGTTTCATGACCTTTGCGAAGTTACTTCATCTTTACAAACTTCAATTTTCTGATCTATAAATGGGAATAATGGTGATCTCACAGTGGGTATTTGTAGAGAATAATACTTATAATGTTCTTTTCATTTTGGCACTTCTCTGAGAGCAGTACAGGAGATATGAAGATTGGGCAAACTGTGATACCATTCATTCAAGTATCACCACTTTGTAGCCTTAAGATTCTTCATTTCTCTCTTCTTCAATTTCCTTACATATGAAAATCAAAAGATGTCTGTTAAAATTAAATGTCTTCAGATTGGGCATGGTGTGGCATGCACCTGCAATCCCAGCACTTGGAAGGCTGAAAACAGAAGAATCACTATGAGTCTGATCTATGTAGTGAGACCCTATAGATCCTGTCCTAAATACAAAAAAAAAAATTAAATATCTTCATGTATATAATGATTAGTTGAGTGTATACCACATGGTAAGAATTAAGAAATATGTTAGTTCTCCATTTCTGCTGGAACAAATTACCACTAATTTAGTGACTGAAAACAATACAGATGTATTGTCTTATAGCTCCAAGTGGTAGAAGTGCATCTCAGCATTGCTAAGATAAAGTCCAGATACCAGCAAGTGCTTCCTCTTGAAGGGTTAGGAGAGAATTTGGTCCCTCTTCTTTTCCAGATTCTAGAGAAAGCCTACATTCCTCGGTCTGTGGTCTCTCCCTCCATGCTCAAAGTCCTCCGTATATTCTCTGCCTTGTGTCCTCTGCTTTTGTCCTTATACCTTTTCTCTGACTCTAGCTCCCGTTTTCTTCTTATAAGGACTGCTGAGATTCGATGAGCACCACCCAGATCCTATTCATCTTAATCTTCCCATTATGAGGTCGTTAACTTGAAGCATGTCTGCAAAATCAGGTACCATATTCACAGATACTTTTGCCCTGGCAGGTACTATATCCATAGGTTCTGAAGATCGGAGTGTGGACATCCTTGACGGCCATTATTCAGCCTAATGCAGCATTAGTAGTTGTATCCTCAGAAGTTTTAAATTGCTTAACATATCACACACATATGACTAGTAGAATGTCTAGCAGTTAGTAAAAACTTCATAAGTTTTAGATCCATAATCTCTAAAACATAAATCCTTACTAACCTCAGGTACTATACGTGGTCATCTTGATCTCCCAACATGGAATAAGAAGAACCTAGCTCATTCAGTTCAAGAGCGGGGAAAACAAAGCAAGTAATACACATAGCTGATGTCTGTTTTAATATAAAACTTCTGGAGGAAACTGAGATTCAAGCTTTTTTCATTTGGTTATTTCCTGAGAACTCAGTACCAGGAAAAGAGTTACTGTGATTTACAGAAACGGCCTGGTGCAAGTCTCTCACTCACAGTTTAGTAAAATCTATTGTTTCCATAGCTCTTCCTGTTCAGCAAGGAGTCTGTTCTGGCATGGTAAAAGAACATGGGCCT
The DNA here is from genome assembly GCA_004027025.1 of Myocastor coypus. Classification (NCBI taxonomy): domain Eukaryota; kingdom Metazoa; phylum Chordata; class Mammalia; order Rodentia; family Myocastoridae; genus Myocastor; species Myocastor coypus. The sequence continues at coordinate 32,359 of PVJA010013718.1, read as the reverse complement.
TTTGAGTCTCAGAGAACGTACACCTTGAGTTTTCTGTAAGAGCAGCCAGTCACAGTTCCGCACAGCAGGACTGGATATGCTTAGAAACTTTCATATATATGGGAAGATCCTATCTTAAAGAATAATAGTTTGTTTTTGTATTTTTTAAGAGGCAAATTGTTCAGCTCAACTTGCAAATGATTTGATTTTCAGTTATTTTAAGGTACGTTTTATGACACGAGTAACACAAGAGCACATGTTCTCTGGCCTGGAGGGTAAAAGCAGCACCCCAGTGTTCTAATCATTTCTTTCACCAAGCCAAAGGAAATCTCTTAAGGCTTGAAAAGGTTGGGTTAACAACATCGAAAATATTTTTATTTTTCACACTCCTCTGCTTTTCTTGGTTCCATCTGGGACTAGAAGCCAGCAAGCTGAAATACCAGGAGAAAGGCAGTCTTCAAACATTTCCAGCCTGACAAGAGGCAGGAAATAGCAGGAAGCTCAGAAGGGCAGATTTTTCTCCTCTGCCTACAAGAGTTCCAGGCTAATGTCACATGCTAACATGGTTGTACAGGTATTATCTTGGTGTATGGGAGCACCCAGGTTTCAAAGCCTGCTAGGGTTGTCTATCTCAGAGAGGAATTTTCATCCTTATGATTGTGCCACTATTTCTCAGAATTTTGCATCATTGAATTTATGGAAAAGCTTTTGTATGGGAATCCTTGCATGTCTGAATAACACAATCATGGTGAGTACTTGCTGTCCAAAGTTCTCATTCGGAGATCAGGTTAGAGATGGAAAGTTTAAAGAAAAAGACAAGTATGATGTTGCTTTCTGTTCGCTGACAAACACAGCAAAGCTTTTATTTAGTTATATGAATAAATGCAAGACAAAGTAGGAGGAGTACCAGTTGTTTTAAGAAAACCAAAATGGGTTAGCAAAGAATGCAAAAGAGATCTCAATATTTTCTGCACATAAGTAAACTCACCAACTTTCAGTTTTCCAAATAGGGCTTGAGAATGCTTTAAAGGAGCAAGAGCCAAATCTCATGAGTCAACAAAATAAAAATACCTTAAGGGAAAGATTTAATAGCTACTTCCTATTCCTGGTTGTAATAGACTAGGACTAATTTATTAAAAAAGAAAGAAAGTTATACAAGACATTGTGAAATCAGTCTTTGTGGGATGCTTGGAACTTTTCACAGACTCTCCTGAAAAACATGAGACATGTTAGGGGAAAGAATAATTTGCTAGTGCAGCTCTGGGTCATGAAGAATTTAAACAACATGGTGGTCAATGGGACTAAATTTCACACTGTCCCAACATGGTTCAGATACCATGAGTTTGATTCATACCCTGCATGCTTTCACTCAAAATTTATTTTACTGGCTTTTAAAGATCATGAAGATGCTGAATGCAGGGCTCACGTCTCTAATGTGTCTTATATAGCATTTCAGGAGGGTCTAGTCACCATTTCTAGGTATTATTTCTGGTACTAGTCCTAGTACTAGATATTGGGCTCTGTTAGGTCAGGGCAATGGCTTGCGAGGCAATTTTTTAATGAAATCATGGATTGGATGTATCTCACTGTCAAGCATTTATTGAATTTTTACTATAGGCCATGGACTATTCTTTAGACAATCAATGATCTCTACCTTTATAGTGCTTACAGAGTCATAAAAATATACAAATAACGAATGGAATCATAAACAATAGGAAGTTACAAAATGAGAAAGGTGATGAAACCAGACACAAGGCAGGAGAGGAGAACTCAGGAAAAGCCTATTTCCTTACATCATAATTAATGTGTAACTAAATTTATTCAAAGAACTGAGGGTGAATACTCCAAGGAGGCACATGCTGTGCCCACATTAAAGACCAGTCAGTGAAGGATCTGGCCAGATCAGCTTGTGATCCACTGGCCACAGTAACAGAAAACGTGTTACCCATTTTAACGAATCTTGTGTTTGGCTTCTCCAATTTCTCCAAGAACACTGTCTGGAGCCCTTGATTCAGCCTCATGTTTGTCTATGTTCTCCCTCCCCACCACTGTCCTGTGCTAACGTCCAGCTAAGCTGCACCAGTCAACATAAAGTGCCTGCTTCACTGTCTCTACAATATGGCCTCTCAAGTTGAAACTTATAGGCGCCTATTTCTTCAGCTCATCTGTAAATCTCCTCGTATTTTGAAAGGTATAAATACCTTTTTCTTAAAAATAGAACTCTTCATGTTCAGCATTCTCTTCTTCACCCCAAGCCCCATATCCCCAACTCATTTATGGATTAATTCTATTCTCACAGAAATTATGTTGGTTGAACTCAGGCAAAACCATGAGAAAGGAGCTAACAATGGGATCTTCAAGAAGAGCAGGACAATGTCCCCAAACTATGCAGAGTGGAGTCCAGGATGTGGTGCCCAGATAGAGGATGATGAGAAGATGAAATGGAGCTGTGCTGAGGGTGAGATTGTGTTTGTATCTGGTGACCAGGTGAAACATGAATTTTGAGCTCCTAATTCTACTTGCAATTTTATTATTCTTTGTAAAATTGCTTCAGTTGCCTAGGCTAAGATTTCAAGAAAAAGACATTTCATATAATTAGACATAGAATTTAATTTTCAGCATTATTAAATAAAAAACAAAAACAACTTTTGTGATCCACTTTGAATTTCCACCTTCCTTACTAATTTTAAAGCAATGTTTTACTTATTAGGAAATAGGTTAGATCAGAGTTAATATGCAATATTAGAAGCACACCTGTCTTGTTTAGACAGGGGAAATAAGCAGTTCTAAGTTAATTACATCTTCAGCAAGTTGGCATCAAAAGGAAGAGTGAAATATCTGGAAGAAACTGTGCCTGTCCAATGTTCTGATCACAGTCTGCTTCCTTTCCTTTGCCTCCTCCCTCTTATACTAACGTGTTTCTCAAAAGAGGGTGGTCAAGTTAGTTAGTGACCTCATCCACCCACCATGGCTGGTGGGATTCTTTCTCTTGTATATAGTCCTTTTGTGAAAAACATTTATAGTTGTGCCTTTTAAAGTTTAGAAATAACCAGCTGTTTCTCCCTCTTAGCAGGACTCATAAATATTTATATGCTCTGATATATTGGTTTAAGCTTAAACTTTTGGTACAAGGGCTCTGACAATACAAATATATGTAATTTTAGATGGCTGATCATTCTATAAGAAAAGAATGCGGACTCTTATCCTTACTGGGTATTGTTTCTAGATTTCCCTGCAAGAAGTGATTTTAATTTATTATTTTGTAGCTCCTATTACTATTGTGTGTGTGTGTGTTGTTACATGGTGTGTATGTGTGTGCATATACACACACAGGTACACAATTGAAGCTTGCTATTTTATTTATTTATTGATTGATTGATTTACTTACAGGACCAGGGTTCAAACTCATAACCTTGCACTTGCCAGGCAGGCACTTGTACCGTGGAGCTATCTCTCCAGCTCCTGAAGGTTGTTATGCTTAGTTTTGTTTTGTGGGCAGAGAGTTACTAAGGCTGTATTACTAAAGGTAAAACTTACTTGTTCTGAGAGGTAAAGATGGCAAAACAAATCGTGGACATTCCCAGCCCGTCAGACACTCCTGAGCAGTGAGAAAAGAGGCAGATGCTGTGAGCGAAACAGAGGGTGACAGAAAGTTTCCCAGACTATAGGGTCCTTGATCAGAATTCCAGGCAGAGAGACTATAATCCCAGGTCTTGGGAAGCTGAACACAGGCAGCAGGCAGATCACTACAAGTCCGATCTATGCAGTGAGACCTACAGACCCTGTATTAAAATTAAAAAAAAAAAAAGAAAGGAATTCCAGACAGAAGAAAAGGGGAAGATGTTCCAAAAAGAAGAAGTAATGTCATAAAGGGATGAAGGGGAGAAAATGTTATGGTTCATGTCAAGCTGTCCCCCCAAAGCCTCATGCAGTCATGGGGCAGGGACTTCTATAGATTGAGACTTGACTCATGAGTCACTGGGATTATGTGATTTAGTACTGATCTGGATTTTGAGACTTGATACATGATCTCTGGGATTATGTGTTTTAATACCGATGGGATTATCGGTCTGAGTATGGCTGGGACTATGGGCGTGGTCTAGGGCAGATAGCCTAAGGCAGAGAGCCTGATTGGAATATAAAGAGCAACAGAGAGACAGACTTAAGCTGTTGCTCTCTGCTCCCCTAGTTGTTCCATTGCCTCTGTTGTGATTATTGCTGTTCTGCTGCCATGAACTGGATGCTCTCTGCCCTGTTCCACTCAGCCTTGGGCCAGCTGAATATGGACTGAAACCTCCGGTAACTGTGAGCTAATAAACCTTTCCTTCCTTCAGCTTGAGGGCCAGCTATTTGTCCCAGCAACGAGTAAAAAATAACTAAGACAGAAGGGAAGTGAGAGAGCTGAGGGGAAATGAGAGAGAAATGGAGTTTCCGCTGGGAAATGGCCAGAAAGCATGCAGCAGCCCACGGCAGGATTACCAGTGGGGCCAAGGAGCTCAGGTGACTTCTTGAAGCCACTGGTGGGCCATAGAAGGCCCCCAGGTGGGGAACAATTGAGCCAGATTTCTACTGCAGAACAGGCTCTTCAGGGCAACGTGGAGGAGGGACTGGGGCAAGTAATTGGACAAAAAGACTTTTCAGGCATATGTGGCAGTAATGCTGGAACAAAGGGATTTAAGCTGGAACCGAAGCCCAGGCAGCTGGAACAGCTAGGAGCTGAGTTGGGAATCTGCCTAGTGAATGGCTAGAAGTGACATTCGAGGGAGCCTGAGGAAGCTAGGGTGATTCTCACAAGCCCAGGAGTAGCCACACATGTAGAACAGTGTGGAGTGATTCGTCAGGGGAAGCAATGTGGGTCATGAGAGCAGGGCTCCAATTCCTCTTTGCCTGCTTGGGGTAACAGCTAAGAGGCAGTGTGGGCTGTCCCTGCTCCAGGAACCCGTCTTGGTGTCCTGTGTATGCGGGATAAAGATAAAGGGCATGCCCTACAACCCACGCTTCCTGAGTTCAAATCCTACCGTGCCATTGTCTGACTCAAGGAAGTGACTTAATCCATCTGTGTGTCCCTCAGTTCCTCATTGATGAAATGGGTGTGATAATAGCAGAGCTAGTCCCATGGTGCGGTGGAGAAATCATAACATTTAATATAAGTAATTCACTGGGGGGGAGAAAATTTCTTTGAATGTGCTTGTTTTATTGTTAACATGTGTATTATTTAAACCTCACAAATTCTAGCAATAGATCCTGCTAGCTCCACTTTTTGCAGACAGAGAGAGAGAGAGAGATTATTTAAACCTCACAAATTCTAGCAATAGATCCTGCTAGCTCCACTTTTTGCAGACAGAGAGAGAGAGAGAGAGAGAGAGAGAGAGAGAGAGAAACTGAGGCTCAGAGAAATAATAGAGTTAAGAGAAGTCAGACTCCTTATTGTGTGTGTGTGTGTGTGTGTATGCAGGTCTCACTACCCAATGCAAATTCATAGTGACCCTCTTGTTTTCTGCCTCCCTAGTGCTGGAATTATAGGCACTTACCATCACATTCAGATTCCGGTGCGGTGTGTGGTGCCAGGGATGGAACTGTGGTCCCTGTGCTTGCCTAAGGAAGCTGTTCGCTGAGCTATCTTGTCAGCCCTAGTGTTTACTCTTTACTATGACAGTTTTCTGTGTAGTGATTGGGGGTGCAACCTCAAGGTCCTGACTCATCAGGACTGCTCTAGGTGGAGGCAGATGGACATCTGAGTTGCGTAGGGAGAGGTCCTGGCACTCGCTATTCTAGTCCACACAATGCGTGCCTGTGACTTTCTCCTAAAGGGGCCAAGAGCCAGTGTCACCTTACCACTGTGCTGGCTCCATGACGAGCACTCTCTGTCCTTCATAGTGCAGAGACACTCTGCTCTCTGTCTCTATGCTATTCCTGCCTGCCTACACCTGGATCCAGGCTGTCTGGATAAAAGAAAAGCTCATCTCATCATTCCTAGACACTAGCCTGAGGTGTCCCATTTTGATGGTTATTCTCTTCATCTAACTAGGTGATTGATTACCTTAGCTAAATTCAGAGTTTTTCAAGCTACATTTATGGCAAGACATGGTGTAATGGAGAGGTTAAGAGTTTTAGCAGGGAATCAGAGGAAAATTTGGCTCTTCCAACAAATATCCAAATTTTGCAAATCAAATTTGTGAGAAGATCAATTAAATTAGAATTACAGATAAATAAGAGTTCACTCTTTTAGAATGTTAGTATATTGGCTATATTTTCTGGGACATATGTTAACCCTGAAAAGTATTAATTAATAATATGAAATTCAAATTTATTCAGGCATCTTGTAATTTACTTGGCAATTCTGTGTGGGATTTAACTTCCTGGTGCCTCTATTTGCACATCTGTAAGATAGGGGTAAGGCCGATGCTGCTGTTAGGGTTAAATAAGACGAACAGGCTGTGCCAGCAAAGGCAGCGTTCAGATGTGCTGGTTGTCATTGTCGTGCTGGGGTTGCCATGTTCTGACAAAATCTGAGAGCCTCGTCTAGCCATGACTCTTTCAATAGCATTTTATTAAAAAAAAAAAAAAAGATTTAGAATTGGGAGTCAAGTGCGTTCTCCCTGAGATACCTTTCTGCATCTGGAAAGTGGAAATATAAATCCAACTTGATTTTTCTGCTTTTTTTCCCCCCCTCAGGAGAATCTGGGTAAAGAGCTCTTATTTCCCAACCTAATTTTCATCTTTCCTCCTCGCTCGCTCTTCTCCTTATAAGCTACCTGCCAAGCTAACTTTGTAATGGAGAAGAGGTTCCAGACACCGAGGCCTTTATCATTAAAAATAAAGTGGAAGCAAGATGAGGTAGTGCTCATGAATTTCCCCTGATTTCCTTGGAAAGAATTTGGCAAAAACAGATTCTATAAACTCAGCCAGCCATCTTTGAAGGCTATTTGCCCTGGGCCAATTATATATTACACACTAAGTGTATTCAATAATTAACTAATGAATTGGTTTCTTTGGGAAACGATCCGAAGTCTCCCGGATGGAAGAATATTTAGATAGCTCCTGTGAGCCTGCCGAAGAAACATCTGGCCCTTTTTTCTTCAATCACTGTGCACCCTGAAGGGTCCCAAATTCAAAAATGATTATATTTCATGTCATTTCTGTGCCTTACAGTTTGACAAATTTAACTTGGAAGAATAAGTGATTCCGTGTTCAATTTACGTTGATCCCATTTTCATCCAAACATCCAAAGAGAGAGAACCATTATAGATTGATAAAAGCCGCTGATTGATCTATTGATTTCCAGACCTTAAATCTCCCAGGGAAGTCTTTGTAAAGTTCGTGTTCATAAAATTCTTGTTCTGCCACAAAAGCTCCCAGTGGATTGTATTTCGCAACTACAAGGAAAATCATCAGGGACAAAGCTAGAAAATGTTTCTTTAGTATACACTAGGCAGGAGGGCCTTCCAAATTCAGTCTCAATCTGGTGTCTTCAAAGGTTTATTTTTATTTCATTTTTGAAAACTTTTAATTTGAAGAGGGGGGAAAAAGCCCTTTAAAGCCTCATGACCCGCGGTGATGTAAGTGCCTTTCTGTCTCATATATAATCATGTCTGTTTGGACGTGCTGGGTGTCATGTCCAGGGCGATGGTGCCACATGGAGAACAATATTGAACTAAATAGTTTTGACAGAACAGCCAGACCTTTTCTTGGGGCTCCTGCTATATTGCATATCTGTTTCTTTGTACACAACGGGGTGAGCGAGGGATGGAAAGCAGAGAGTTCAATTGTGGTTAGAGTCCGGAAAAAAAAAAACAGTCCACAGAACCTCTTTATTGATTTGCACTCTCGCTTGCGAACCCAGTTCAGAGGAGTACATTTTCCAGGTTATCGGTTGCAAGAAAAAGCAAAATAGCTTTTCTAAAATAGGTGCTCTAATGCATACATGCTTTGAGCTCTGTCCATGCAGATTAATATCAGCCTACCTGGGTGAGGCTGAGAGAACTTTGTTAATCTCAGCCGATCTTTTCCGTTACCTACTGGAGGGGAGTAGTTTATGGGGATGGGGTTGTGTGAGTGACCCCGGATGCATCTGTCTCCAAGCAGAGGTCTGTACATATTTAGTGACAAGGAGCTCATCTCTCTGATTGTGTAATTTACTGAGGTAATTTAGTGAGGTTTTAACTCAACAGCATAAAATACAAGTGCTACTATTCTTGCAGACCTTCGCTCCACACGGAGGGCATCCAGTGTGCGATTCTGTGGGTCGCCTAGTAGACAGTGCTTGCTTTGCTTTCTAGAGGAAGTGAATTAACGAAAAGAAAAGAGAGACCCCAGGAACGGAGTAGCAAAATCCGTTCAGATAGGTGGCTATTTTCCAGGAAATAGGGAGGGAGGGTGGAAGGGGAAGAAGATGAGAGAGAAATAGAGATAGATAGAGAGAGACAGAGACAGAGACAGACAGAGAGACAGACCAGAGAGAGACAGAGAGAGAGAAAGAAACGGAGAGAGATGTGGATTGGGGTCAGGAGCAGCACTGAGATTAACCAATGATTAATGCAGCTGAAGATGGGTACAGAAGGGAGTTTCTACTAAGAATGATGCCCTTCTGAGCCCACTGTGAGATGATGATGGCCACATTAGACACAATCTGTTTATCCTCTATTGGCTTCATAGACCCAGTGGTCACCTGGGCTCACCCAGTGATCACCTGGCTTACCCAGTTATTACTAAGACGGAACCCCAACCTAGTGATAGCTACAATATTCTCCCCTCATCTTGGTTTTACTTTTCTTCCTACTGAGACAAGATATCCAATGGCCCAAATTAAAGAGTAAAAGGCTTATTCAGCTCAGAGTTTCTTTGGAGATTTCAGTCCATAGTGAGCTGGCTCTAAGGGCAGGGTGGCATGGCAGAGGGGCATGGCTGGGGAGGGGCACTCCATGGCAGAGCAGGCAGCAAACACACAGCAGCCTTCTTTCCATTCCTTTTATATTCCATCCAGGTTACAGGCCTATTACTTGGTGCCTTCCACACCCTAGATGGGCCTTTTATTAACCACACCCAGAACTATGCTAAACCAGTCCAGTTATCCTTTGTTCCAGCCATGGTCCAGGCGCTGCTACAAAAGCCCACCTCTGAGCAGATGAAAGTTGTAGGGAACATCTAGGTACAAGCCTTCACAGACTCCAAATATTCTTTTGGTTCATTCGCCTTGTTCCTGTCATCCTAGGAAAATTGGGTTTTCTTCTGTCTGGGTTTGAGGTCTTCCTGGCATGTCTAGTGGCTAAAATCTTTTAAGTCAGGGGTTGCAAATTGGGGGTTCAAGGCTAAGTCTGACCGACAGATCTAACTTGTTTAACTAGCATGGTGTTATTTAAATTGAAGTAACCTTTTTTTTTTTTTTTTTTTTAAAGTCAGAAGATTTCCTATGGAAACCTAGATTTCCTATGGAAGTCCAGATTTCTGGCTTCCTTTGAAAAGAAATCAATCTGATTTTATTAGGGCCATATTCCCACTACATGCATCTTCAAGCCCTAGATGATGAATAAGATTTAGCTCTCCAATTCACCATGATTCTACTCTCCTTACAAAGACCAGCACTGATGGGCCAGGCTCCTGCAAGGTGGACTCTAGCGGGAAGAGGTAGCAGATCTCTAGGGACATGACGGGGACAGTGTGTCATCTCCTTCCTCACCTTCCTACATGCTTCTGTCTTTCCAGGCCACCATAAAATAAGCTTCTCCTCCTTTAACTTGCAAGTGTCAGGTATTTTATGGCAGAGGCAAGGAAAGTGACTACAACAATCTGCCTCTCTTGTAAGCATTTATTGCATGGTCTCTGTAGCTAGGTTTGATTATATAATGCCTTTCATGCCAACCAATATCAAACGGATTGACTGGAACCCAGGGGAAAATTTGAGGACAAAAATGTGAAAAATTGTACTTGGAAGCAAAGGCTGGAAGGAGAAAAGTTCAGCTTACTAATTGGCTCTAGATACATAGAGATCAAAATCCAAGCAAAAAGAGATATGCACATCTCAATCTATAGCTACTCGCCAAATTACCTCAATATTGAGTGACTGAAATCAACAATGATCATCTAGGAGTCTGCTTTTTGTTCATGGGACACGATACCCAACACCTCCTAGAACTTAAAGGAGCAGAGGTTTATTTGGCTTATAAGGTTTCACACCACTGTTAGCTGAGTTCAAGCCAAGAATGTTGTGGCAGTGACGTTGTCCCAAAGCTGTTCACTTAATGATATCCAAGAAGCTAAGCACAGGGCTAAAGTTAGAGATATACCCTTCAGAGTCCCACCCTTAATGATTCCCTCTGTGGTTTAGAACAGAAATGTCCCTGAAAATCCCGTGTGTTCAGAGTGGGCTTTCGGAAGCTGATTGGATCATGGAGAGAGAGGTGGATTAGTCTCTAGATGAGATTAGGTGCTGTTAGGAGGTAGGGCCTGGTGGGAAAGGGTGAATCCCTAGAGGCCTTCCTTTGAGGGGAGTTCTCTTTCCCTGGTTCCTGGGTCTTCTGGACTTCCTGATCACCATAAGTTGAGCAGCTTTCCCCCTCCACCCCTTCTACCAGCTGACCATTCTTTGAATTCCTCTAAATCATGAACCAAACTACACCTCTCCTCCCTTAAGTCCCAGGTGTCAGGTGCTGTGTCCCAACAATGACAAAGTGTTGTGGGTACCCCCTTCTCCACTTGGACCCCCATTCCTAACAAGGTACTCAGCTAGTTCACTTATAAGTATAGTAACCCATGTATCAGTGACCTCTCCAGGGGTGTCTCAATATATTCAAGTAGATTATTAAGATTAAGTGGCACCCATCTGGATTTTTTAAATCTCCCACAGTGTGTGTGTTACAGACATGATAGTAGCCCAACAGGTTAGCTCTGGCTTGAGGTCTCACATAGGTTAGAATCAGACCGTAGCTGGGCATGGAGCAACTCAAAGGCTTCTTCACTCACTAGAACATGGATTGGTTTTCTCTGCTAGGAGAACAAGGACCCCTGACACATGGGTCTCTACCTCCATGTGACCTTTCCAAGTGGCCATGCAGACATACTGGTTAGAGCACAAAAGCCAAGTATTCCAAGGGACACAGGTCCAGTAGAAGTTGCATTCTTTTTATGACAGCCTCAGAAATCTTGAAGTTTCCCTCTGTTGTACTTTGTGAGTAGCAACCATAGAAAACCCTCACCTTAATTTAATGAAAGGAAACAGACTCTGTGACATGGTTGCAGGGGGTCAGTCACGTCACAGGTAATCCGTGGGCAATAGGAGCTGTGTATTGATACATCCAGCTCTGAAATGTGTGCTTGTCCTGAAGCAAAAATAAAGTCAGGATACCAGATAATCTGAATTATAGAAAAGCAAATAAGAATTCAGCTCTCATAAAAAAGACTATAAAGTAGAAGCTCTTCTTACAAGGGGTGGTTAGATATTCTTCCACCTGACCCATAGTCCAGAATTTACCTTGTACATGCCCAGGAAACTTAATATACACCGGATTCTGAAAACCTCTCATAGTCTGGCCCTGACAGGATCATTTGCTGTTAAGCAGTTTTCTGTTTCAACTAAAGAAATGGCCCGATGGTCATCTCCTTACAAACCCCTCTAGTTCTGCCTGCATCCTCTGATTGGGGTTGTCCTCTCCTTTTGCTCATCCTATACTCCTTTCTGCCCTTAGAGATCAGTGTTTTGGTGTGAAGCCTGTAAGTAGGGCACCTACTTTGAAGTTCTCTGAAGGTGGCACTAAATTCTACCAATAAATTGCTTCACCTATTTCACACCTGTCTGTTTTCTGAAGGCATTTGCGGTGTGTACTCTCCTCCTCACCTCCACTACAACTTCTCACAGGAATGGCTTTGCTCAGAAATAAGAGCTGTCCCTTATTGACCTTCAGTGTGTTTATCTTCTAATTTACATGTGCTGGCCCATTGATACTCACAAAATCCCATCTGTTAATTCCTGAGACACATGAAAATTAGGTCATTGTTCCTAGCCTAATGTAGTACAGATAGTTATGTCTAGCATTGGATATTAAGGACTTTCAAATAAAACCCAAGCAACCGACCACTCTGAGAAAGAATGTATAGAGGGAGAGACATCATGCAGCAATAAATTTAAGTTAATTTCTTTCTTTCTTACCCCCCTTCCCCTTTTTTGTTGAGTCAGAATCTCTGTGTCGTTCAGCCTGGCCTTGAACTCACTATATGGTCTAAGCCTATCCTTGAATTCATGGCCATCCTTTTGCCTGAACTTCTCAACTGCAGTGAACCTAATTTCCTAAAGCATAAATACATTTTCACGTTTATAAAATAAATGTCATCTGTAGTAAAACAGGAACTGTAAATTTTACTACCTCAGAAATCCTACCTCCTGGGTTTCATTTTTCAGTCTAAAACTCAAAATTTTAAGTGTTTTGTCCAAATCACTGTGTTAATCTTGATCTTAGTGTCCAAATGCTTTGTGGCTCACGTAGAGATGAATGGAATTCAGAAGTGGCCATTAAGATTACTACTGTATGATGGAAACTAGTCTACGATATAAATCTAAATCCTTCCATAAATTTTGAAAAGAATTTACTGCTGAAAAATAAAAATATAAATCATTCTCAATTTTTAAATCATTGCTTGGTGATGATCATACCCAGCCTGATGAGAGATCACTATATTATTCTCGAAAGAGCACAATGTCTAAATTTTCCAAGTAATCTTAACTGCCCACAGGATTTACTACTTCACATACTTGCCAGAATGGAAGGTATTTCTGTATGACTCCTGTGGCTGAATAATATTGATGCTCTAAGTGCATGAAACATTCAATATCTATGGTAGATACAGCACGATAGGTTCTGGAAGTGAGCTACAATTTTTTTTTTTTTTTCAGAGCAAGTCACTGAAGGTACAGATAGAAAATGAACCAGTTTTGTGGAGACTGTCCTCTTCCTCTCACCCATTGACATCACAGAACGCAGTAGCAAGAACAATTCACAGCAGGGCCAGATTGTGGTGGGGCTGAAAAACAAGCAAATGAATTTGAACCCTTGTGCATAGCAAGGTCATTGAAGTTTTTTGTTTTGTTCTGTTTTGTTTTGTTTTGTTTTTAGCAAAATGCATGACATTATCGAAGAAGTAATTGGGGAAGGTTCATCTAATGGTGATTGTTATGGTTTATGTCTAGTTGTCCTCCCAAAGCCTCATGTACTAGAGTTTGAGACTTGATCCATGATCCTTGGGATTATGGGTTTCAGTACTGATGGGATTATGGGTCTAAGTACTTCTGGGATTATGGGTGTAGCCTAAGACAGAGGCTAAGGCGGAGAGCCTGAATGTAATATAAAGAGAGACAGAGAGACAGACTCGAGCTGTTGCTGTTGCTCTGCTGCCTTGATTGACTGGCTGCCTCTGCCACCATTTTGCTGCTGTTCTGCCACCATGAGCTGGATGCTCTCTGCCCTGCTCCACTCAGCCTTGGGCCAGCCGAATATGGACTGAAACCTCTACAAACTGTGAGCTAAATAAACCTTTCCTTCCTTCATTTTGAGTGTTGGGCATTTGTCCCAGCAATGAGCAAAAAGTGACTAAGACAGTGATGGATGGAATACTCCTCAATATGTGGTGACAAGGGAATGGGCATATAGATAGAAACTTGTGAATTAACTCCTGTCCAAGTCTGAAGGACAAACCAAGCACAACAGCTATCAATCCAGGTCAACATTCAGGTCCTGTACTTGCAAAGCTGTCCATTACCTGGAAATGTCCTGATGGCCTGCAAATCACAAGCTTTGAAATTCTGGATCACTGCTCTCTGATGGACTTAGCAGACTGTGTGTCAAGGCTTGGGGTAAAAGAAGAGAACAAAGAAACCTGACAAGGTGTGATACAGGACAGAATCTTTATGTATCACTGGATTTGCGCACCAGACGGCCAGGTCCAACTTCATTGATAATATTGCCGTGGGTCCTTGCGTTGCTCTGTGCCCTGAACAATCTGTTCTCTTCCCAGATTCAACCCTCTTCAACAGCAGATGCTCTGCTACCCAGGTGGCTTCAATTGCTTTACATGTTGGCACAGCCTGGCCAGTTTTTAGTTCATGTAGAACTGTGCGAGAGGCAGGCATTTCTCAAAATAAGCCATTTCCCGGACCATAAGACCTAAGTGTGGTCATCTTCTAGGACACCGAGGTACAACTGCGGCCAATCATGTCTATCAAAAATATACTTGTGTTGTTTTGCATAAATAATGCTTGTAACCATTAATGAGAATGTTTATAGCACGTATTATTTATTTTAGTGATAATATTCTGTCATTTCAGAAAACGCAGTATAACTTGGAACTACTTATACCTACATTAAAAAATCCCCAAGCTAGCGCTGGCCAAATAGCTCAGTGGATTAAAGCACCTTCAAGAAGGCTGGGGGGCTGGGAGTTCAATCCCTGGGCCTGTTATGCTGGCTGCACCTCCAGGCACCCTGAGATGGCAATTGAGACTGGGTGTGGTGGTGTGAGTCTGTAATCCCAGCTCTTGGGAAGCAGTAAACAGGTGGATCATTAGGAGTCCCACCTAGTAGTGAGATCCTGAACACCCTGTAGACACTTCCCTAAAACACAGAAGAAGAAGAAGAAGAAGAAGAAGAAGAAGAAGAAGAAGAAGAAGAAGAAGAAGAAGAAGAAGAAGAAGAAGAAGAAGAAGAAGAAGAAGAAGAAGAAGAAGAGGAAATAAATAAGGTTTCAATAGAGAAACTTCTCAGCAAACGCTTGTCTCAAAGCACGATGAGTATGTCTCATTCCCTCATTCTATATTTTTTTTCTCCTGAACTCTCCTTCTCTTACTTATTAATTTACCAAATAGTCATGAAGCATCTATGGAATGTTAGGTACTATACTACATGTCTATGATGCAGAAGTAACAAAGATAGTACTGCTTCACGCAGTGTATGGCCCAGAGGAAAGCAGATCCTCAGGGATAAAAACTGAATATGAAATTAGAAAGTACCTCTTCAGGGCTGGTGAGAAGGCTCAGTGGTCTAAAGCACCTGCTTAGGCAAGCTTAGACAACCGTAGAGACTGCAGTTTGATCCCCAGCACCACAGGCTGCACCAGCTCCACACCCAGGGCAGGCTGAGCCAGCCATAATATATATAAAAAAAAAGAAAGGAAGGAAGGAAGGAGGGAAGGAAGGAAGGAAGGAAAAAAGAAAGAAAGAAAGAAAGAAAAGAAAGAGAAAGAAAGAAAGAAAGAAAGAAAGAAAGAAAGAAAGAAAGAAAGAAAGAAAGAAAGAAAGAAAGAAAGAAAAAAGAAAGAGAAACTTTCAAAGTACCAAGAAGAAAGGAATGGGAAGTGCTATGAGCCAGATCTTCAGCATCCACCACCTGGTCAGAGGAAACTTCTCTGTAGAAATATATTAACATAAGACCTAAAGGATTAATGAGGGCATGAGGGCAAACGGGTTGGGGTCAGAGAGACATTATTGGTAGAAGAAACAGGAGAAGCAAAGGTCCTGAGGAGGAAAAGAGGGGATAATAAGTGACCCCATCTCTCTCTCTCTCTCTCTCTCTCTCTCTCTCTCTCTCTCTCTCTCTCTCTCTCTCTCTCTCTCCCTTTCCTGGTCCTCTATCATTTATTTTGCCATTGTCACCTCATGCTTATCACACTGTTTTCTATTACTGTCCTTTAGCTACTGTTATATCTTTTTTTGTATTTTAGTAAGGCTCTGCAGGGTCTCATCATGTCATATCTTGATAAATAGTCGACTCTTATATGAGACATCTTTGAGGGAGGTGGCAGAGTTCTCACCTACAACTGATATTTAGAAAGTACATGATCATTCTTGGAGATCAGCTCTATGATTTAAGCTCTTACACACCATTGAGGATTGATCTCTTGATTTTTTTTAAAAGAATTTTTTATTTTATTTATTATTATTTTTTCCTTGTTTCAGAACCCTTGTTTGTTTATTCACTCATTTTTATGGCCGGCTCATCCTGCCCCAAAGGCAGCTGGCGCAGCATGTGGTGCCGGGGATCGAACCGCGGTCCCTGAAGCTGCCCAAGCTTCCCCAAGCAGGCGCTTTAGACCACTGAGCCATCCCGCCAGGCCCTGATCTCTTGATTTTAAGTAGCTCAATATTATAGGAAAAGATATAAATCCATCTGCTAGCGAGCACAGAGATAGACTTCTTGTCTACTGAATGGATCCTCTTGATCATAGCCCTAGTGTACAGAGGAACAATGGCACCTGTGAAAGAACCTCCAAGGTAGAAGGCAGGTACCCTGGATAACTCAATGCAGAATCCAAGCATGAGGGAAAAGAATGGTTTGTGTGAAGTGCAAGACTCTAGGTAGGAAAATTTTTTTCTAAACAAGGTCTCAGTAATGCCTCTCTGTCCTCGGTGTCCTTGTGGGGTTGGTCTGAGGCACTGCTTACTTTCTATATAATATCCATTTTTTTCTTCCTATAGTTATATAAAAGCCCAATTTTGCTTGGAGTGTGTCGTGCCCAGATAAAGGATCAATTTCCCGTTCTCCTTTGTAGTCAGTGCAAATATGTAGCTAAATGCTAGCCTCATGGGAGCCTTGCATGGGCCGTGTACAATAATCACTGTGTGTTATTTGCATGGTGTTTACCCTTGCTAAAGATATGTAATCAACTATCTTACATTTTCCTCAGGGAATAAGGAAGTTATTTCTCCCTTGCAAGTGGCCTTTAATTGATTGGTTTTGCAGCTGATGAGCAATCATCCTTAGAATGGCTCCAGTGTAGCTTCAAATGTGCTTGGTGCAAGGGCTAACAACACTTCTTGTGCTAAGATCCGCGACCCCATGGTATACATCTTAGGTGTTCCAAAGTCAAAGATTAAAAGAATTTCAAAGAAAGAAGAAAAAGTTTAAGTTATTGAAATGCTAATGAAGACATGCCTTGGGAGAAAATTGCAGGGAGTCTTCACAGTTTTTAAGTCTTCATCTAAAAGTATTTTCTAGAATAAACATAATATTCTTTTCTTTCTTTCTTTCTTTCTTTCTTTCTTTCTTTCTTTCTTTCTTTCTTTCTTTCTTTCTTTCTTTTTTTTCAGAAGAAGTACTGTAATCTGAACTGGTGCTCCCCAGGAATATTTTAAAAACACAAGTTAGGAAAGCAGGCACAAGGGTCAGGGGTTCCATCTTGAAGCCTGCTGGGTCAGCCCTGCCCCTGGGGCATGCTGAGATGACAATTGACCCTGGGCATGGTGGTGCACGCCTGTAATCCCAGCTCTTAGGAGGCTGTAAACACGTGGATTACTAGGAATCGCATCTAGTAGTGAGAATCTAAACACCATCCTATAAACCCTCCACCCCCCAAAATAAATAGGAATAAAAACACAAGTTAGAATACTAGCCACTGTAATTTCCACCTACCATTCACCTGATCCCTAGTTCCAAAAAAAGGAATTTGATTTTAATTTCAAGATAAAGGAACCCTGCTAGCCCACCTATAAATGTATCTGTGGCCAAGAAGAGAGGCTTGGTCTTGACAAGAGGACTAATATAGAGCTAGGAGTTGTTACAACATATTTACATATGAAGCTAGAATTTCTACATTGATTATGACAGTCATTTTAAAAGATGTCTTCTCCCGAGGAAGTTAAGATTCTGAATGTTTATTATCCATCTCTTGAATGTCACTGTGGTAAAGGTGATTTTATAGTGCCTCTCTTACAAAAGCCTTCAGAGAACAACCAGAAATAAGTATCTTCACAAATTGTAAACATCTAGATATATATTGAACATGTGTATATGTGTTTGTGTGTATGCATGAGCATATTCATGTGTGTGAACACATGTGTGTTTGTGTGCATGCATACATGTTTGTGTGTGCATGCACATGTGTGCCTGTGTGTGTGTGTGCAGACAGATGAAAGCAAGGACGAATGGACAGGTGGATAGGAATGAATACAGAAAATCCATGTGCAATAATCTTGAATGTATAGCAGCTTTTGAGAAACATTTATCAAGCACAAAAATTACCAACCTTAGGCTTAATTAAATGTCCTTACACATTAAAAATTATGCAAATTTTTATGTTCTCTTATTAGGTTGACCTCTAAAATTGTTTGAATGCCATAATGTAACAATCAGAGAAAAATGCAACCTTTTTGTGTGACTTTGTCACTCCCAGAACACCAGAGAAGAGAGATCAAATACTTTGACCCTCATTACTGATAGTTTTCATGTATAATTAAATGATTTTTTTTTAAAGTCATCCTGATTAGAACATGAGCACGGTGGCTTAGTTCACACGTAGCATTCTTGGGCACTCATATGATTCACTCATGTTTGTGTTGTAGATTGCAATCAATTAGGTGACGGCAAATTCTTGAAATACTTGAAAGGAGAAAGTGAGAAATTAAGACTTGTTATGTACATGTACTAACTTCCCATTATAAATATGCACAGTCAGTATGATTTGCAAAAAAGTACTAATAAAAAGTTCAGTAGTGCTAGAAAAGAAATAAGATTTCTATCAGTCACTTCAAGGAAAGTGTGTAAGTATTCTTATAGTTTTTTTGTTTGTTTGTTTCTGTGCTAATCTAATGACAACATACAAGTGCTGTGGATTGATCTAGTACTTCCTGGATACTGAATCAATATTTTTTTAAACTTTAAGAATAAGGGGAACTGCTAAGAAATCATTAAATGGAAATGATTTATTTAAAGCATAATTTACCCAGCAGACACTCAAAAAACTCATTCCTAATCTTGCTGAAGTTATACAGTGGGTTCTATGATTTTATTGTTTATTCCCTCATGGTCAGATGATTGTGCCTCACTAATAACAATTAGAAAGAAAACTGTAGTAAATACATGTAAAAACTCTGTTTATAAGAAGATTTGATCTAAATTTATAAAGTAAATATAAATTTGCAGATAAGCTAAAGTCTAGTGACATAGTGGATGTACAATAATATCAACATCCCAGTAACTTGGTGTTTTGTGCTTTAAGGCTTTATATTTCAGGGATTGAAGAAGATATCATTTCAGTATAATGAAACAATAAGACATTCCTAGTTCTATCTAAACACTCAAGCTGCTATAATGAACAAGAAATTTCTCTCAGTCTTCATTCATTCATTCACTCATCCATCCACTGGACAAAGCACTACTGAGTTCTGAGCTAGGCAGGGACTCTGAGAAATTCGGTGAAGTATATAGTAATGCAAGGAGAACAGCATCTATGGCTATTGTAGGCAACTACATAGTAATAACTGTGAGATGTACATTTATATATGCCTTGGCAGTCTGGAAACACAAAAACCTAAATCTGCCTGGACAAGCTGGGAACAGCTTCAAGATGGTGACATTTGAAAGGGGCTAAATGGATGAGTATAAGTTTGATTTAAAAAAAAAAAAAAAAAAAAAAACAGGTTCAGGGAAGGCATTTGAGGTGAAACAAAAGTAAGACCATGATTTGAAAGAAAACTGTATGTGAAGAAATATCAAAAATTACCTATCAAGAAAGTAACAAACATCAACTTAGGGAATAGTTACTTCATTTGCTCCAGAATAAACAGCAAGGAGTAAAGATAACATCAGTATGCAACTTCATGCTTCATTGTAAAAACTACTGAATAAAACAGTTTTTCACTCCTTATGAAGTAGGTAGGTAGATTATAGCTGTGCTGAGACATTGCTTTTCTCAGAACGTCTTGTATTAACCAGAAGACCCTGGGTCTACACAGATCCCACATCCATCAGCTCTGACCAGGAACATGTTCCTTCAGTTTTCAAAATGCACTCTGCAGCTATTACCATCTTCTGTATTTGTCGTGTCACAGGGAAGGTTGTGAATCCCTGGCACATTAAGCTAAGGAGTATGCATCCTTCAGCAGTGGAGAGGTGCCTAAAAATGGCAGGCTGGGAAGAGGGGACAGGAAGAGTCATCAGGGAGCACATGCTGACCTCAGAATCTATTGAATTAGCCAAGAAAAGTGGCTGAAGACCTGGGCCACTGCTCAGTACTTGCCCTTGAGCTCTCTTCTCCTCTATTAGCAGAACTCATGTGTGGCACGATTTAGAGACAAAAGACAATAACATATCTGAGGAAGATCACAGAAGTAACATTTTTTAAAATTAATTTTAATGAGAAAGAAATAGTAATGAGACAGACTCAAAACAGGTTAGTAGGAGAGTGACAATAATTAATACATTGCACATTGTTGTCTTCGTAGGAGTTATTCAAAGATGCAGACATGATATCTTGTCTAAACACTATTAGTACAAATCTTTCTTCTCATTGGACTAAGCAAAAGTAGCTGTATACCTGCCCTAATTTGTATATACAGATACGTATATATATTTTGACTATAAAATGGTCCTTCATTCATATCTCCTTTTTGGTTTTGTCTTGACAGAGATGGGTATTCCACTGCAATTCAAATATTATAGATGTATATCTTGCTTTATCTTGGTCTTAACCATCCAGCAGAAAAGTCTAAACATGAGGTATAAAAAGTAATGCCATATTATTATGCTGTGGTATAAAAGGCTCAAGTCAACAACTTCTTGCATTACTAGTTCTGCTGATAGCTCACTACTATTATGAACTATTGCACTATATATTTGCTAAATACTCCTACAATATTCAAATGACAACAGAAGTAACTTTTTTAAAAGAAGTCTACCGTTTAGATAAATTTCTCTTTTAATTTATTGTGATGCTTTGTATATTTTCTCCAAAACTCATGTTGAAATTTAATTGACTTTGTGAGAAGATTGAGAAGCAGGACTCTGAACAATGATTACGTCATGAGGGGACTCCCCCGGTCAATAACTTGTGGATCATTACCAAGGATTGGGTTACCTGGGTTAGTAAACATGGGGATGGGTTCCTGACAAAAGAATGAATTTGGCTTGAGTTTTCTCTCTTTCTTTCTCATTCACTTCCTCACTGTGAAATGCTTCTGCCATCTGATGACGCAGCAACAAGGTTTTTCTCAGATGACGATATCGTGTTTTCAGTCTTCGGAAATGTAAGAAAGGAATGTTTGGTGCTCATTAATTCCCAACTCAGGTGGTCTGTTATAGCTGCATTACATAGACTAAGACGGATTATTAGGTTCTCACAGTCAGGCTGTGGTCCCTGAAACTTCTACTTTGATTAACAGTGGGAAAGCCAGTTCTAGGTCCAACCTTCTGGTGCTAGAGCACATCCATAAAGCCATTGTCCTAGATGAACATGGTGGAACACGTCTGTAATCACCGCACTCCTGAAAGCTAAAGCAGAAGGACTGTGAGCCTGAGCCCAATCTAGATAATTTAGTGATTTAGTGTGACCCTGTCTCAAAATAAAAATGATTAGGAATGCATCTCAGTGTGAATGAAGGTCCTGGTTTCCATCTCCAGGACTGAAAAAAAAAAATCAATTAATCAGCCTCCTAAAGATGAAGAGCCCCTAGGCCTATGGTCAACCTGTAATCCAACTGATTGTCCATGTGAAGAAATAGTTTTGACAAAGGCTAGAATGTCATGGCAGCAGAAATCTTGTGTGACCCACTGGTCTATGTTACTAAAACCAGGGCTGGAAACCTCTAGGCTTAGGTAGATGTAGGTTGAGTGGAAGAAAGACACAGCGATGCTGGGTGCTTGACATGTGAATATCCTCTGATTCAGTTCCTGGAGAATGTGTTTATTTTTCTACAGAAAAGGTCATGAATTTAAATGATGGGCTAAGCTGGGCGTGGTGGCTCACGCCTGTAATCCCAGCACTTGGGAGGCTGAGGCAGGGAGGATCGGTGCGAGTTCCAGACCAGCCTGGGCTACAAAAGTGAGCTCAAGGCCAGCCTCAACTGCATAACGAGACCCTGTCTCAAAAAGACCAAAATAAATAAATAAAATAAAATAAAATAAATGATGGGCTAGGTGGAACAAATAAATTTGGTCAGTTTTATTTAATATGCATTCAAAGTGTTTGTTGAAAGAAAGAAAGAAAGAAAGAAAGAAAGAAAGAAAGAAAGAAAGAAAGGAGGGAAGGAAGGAAGGAAGGAAGAAAGAAAGAAAGAAAGAAAGAAAGATGATAGAAAGATAGAGACATAGGTAGGCAGATAGATGACTGAAAGAGGGAGAGAGAGACAGAGACAGAGACAGAGACAGAGGCAGAGATGAGACAGAGACAGAGACAGAAAGTGGAGAGATTTATTCAGTTTTTACTTACCTAAAATCATCTTAAGGCAGAAATGAGCAACAGGACTCAGTCCTCCCTTGACATCTATTCAACCCAGAAGGCAGAATGAAAGCAGCAGCTAAGGAGTAACTGAGTGAGCAAATGACAAGCAGAAGTGATGACACTCAGGAGGCTTGGGAGCAGCAGCAGCTCTGGCAGCAGCCAAACCACACGACAAACTTTCAAAGTAGATTTTAAACCACTGCCATCAAGTTGGGAAAAGACTCAGGGATGTAGAAGGAGGAGGCAGGATCCAGGAATAACAACGTAATAATGGGTAAGGACTCGGAAAATTGTTCCCATCCTTCATCCGCAAGGGTGTTCTCGGCGACTGCCGGCATGGATCCGGGCCACGGAGGTTACATGTGTGCTCACAATGATCTGAATCTTCTACACCCCAGCTGTACCAACACGGAGCCAGTGAAATGGACCATAATATGGAAAATACAGTGTGCGATTTACTTCTGTCAATTTGCAAAGCTGAGACCGATTTCTGCAGCTGCGCTGGCCGTGCTGAAATCCACTCAACTCATTAAGATGTCAGTGACCAACCATGTGACCTGCGTTTTGCTAGGTACACAGCTACGATATCCAGAACCCTCCAAAAACCCACCTTTTTTTTTATAAAATAAGCTAAAAGGCTGAATGGATGTAAAGTTGTGTTACCTCATTTATTATGACTAGCCATTCATTTTAGTGCTAAAATATAATGACTGGGGATGCTGGGAATATTGTATAATTTATGATACATGAAATAAGTTACCTTACCCAGGTTCTAGACTGAATTCTGAAACTAACTTGGGCTTGGGAACTTCAGGTAAGAAAATATGGGCTCCTTATTCTACTTTTTTCTTTCATACATTCAGTCTTTACAAGCATGTTGTAGTGATTATTCTTCTTATTGACCCTTTCCAAAAGTAGATGATATTTCTGTTTTTAAACTTGCTTATAATTGCACATTTCCATGCCATTCTAAAATAAGAAAATGACAGCAATATGAGCTGACACCAAGTCCTCACTTTGTGCTAGACCCTGTGATAAAAGCTTTAGCTTTTTTTTTTTTTTTAATTCATGGTGACAGCGTGGCTTAATGACCTGCCTGTGGCTTCTCGCTAGAAATGCCAATCTACACAAGCCTTTCTTCTTCTTGGTTCCATGATACATACTGAATCTCTCTTACACCTTTGCCTCAGCGTTGCTGAATATCTTTAACAGCTCCTCCAGAGGGTCGAAGCAGACTCTGTGTGACTCCTGTGTCCCTCACAGCGCCTTGTCCTTTCCCTTCACAGCTGTTATCACATTCGGTGCTGGGCTTTGGCTTGTCTATTTAATATCACCCTTTCCACCACATTGAAGTCCCCATGAGTCGAGGGCAATGTCTGCTCCAGTCAGCATAGTGGCTGAGGCAATTTCAGTGAATATTGCTAATGATACACTATCTCAAAATTTAGTTATCTTATTTCTCCTTTCTGTGGATTTCTGGGTGCTATCTCTGCTTCTTTCACTTGACCTCACTTATTCTGAGAGATAGTTGTCTGCACTGGAGAATCCAAGATAGCTTCACATACACGTAGGGCAATGCAGTGCATCAGAGATGCTTCTGACCTTAGGAAACTGAAGGCCCACAGGCTCCTTGAGCTACAAGTTCTTTTAAATTCAAGTCAGTACAGTGGCTTTAAATTCCTTGTGGGATATGTATGGTTCTGATTAAATTTTATTCTAAGACACACCAGCCAAGCTCACTACTTCGTCATTATAGATCTCTTTCTAAATCCTATGATGAGCTGAATTTGGATGATATGAATCTTTTTATTTAGGTAAGGTGTGTTTCTAGGACAGTACTTTAAATCAGTCACAAGTCTCATGATAGGATATTGAGCCACATCTTTTATTTAATCTTGTCTCTGATGTGTCATTTTACTGAATACATCCTGTAAATAGGTTTTGTCCATATCTTAATTTTCTTTGATTATCTCCTCCAATCTAGCACTTTCCCCCCACTCCCACATTTTCTCTAAATTCTACTGGAAAACTGAAAAGTTGTTCCCTTAATTACTTTCTTCTTGCACTTTATTGAATACAAGAAAAAAAAAAAAAAAACAGCCAATTTATACTTACAGCATTCATTCGGGATCTTTCCTGACCACATCCATCAGTTCATTAGTAAGAAATTTCACCTTGAAAATTGTAAAGAGTTGGGGCCCGGCAGGATGGCTCAGTGGTCTAAAGCGCCTGCTTAGGAAAGTTTGGGCGGCTGCAGAGACTGAGGTTCGATCCCCAGCACTACATGCTGCGCCAGTCCTGCCCTCAGGACAGGCTGAGCTGGCCATAAAAATAAATAAATAAACAAACAAAAGTTCTGGAACAAGAAAAAAATAAAATAAAAATAAACAAAAAATTAAAAAAAAAAAAAAAGAAAATTGTAAAGAGCAAACAGGGTGGCACTTCCTCTAGCTTCTAATAGCAAACTCAGTACTCTCTCAGAATCTGCTACTATAATAATCTCTCTTCTCTGTCTTTACAGCAGCTATTCCTTCCCATCATCAAAAACAATATTGGGTATTTCAGATTTTTATGACAGCACTCCCCTCTCTGTATCAATCTCCATTTTAAATAACTGTCTGTGGAACAAATTACCCCACACCTACTGGCTTAAGCAACAATGTCTTCTTGTTTCCTGTATGGCTCGGTAGGTTGGTTGGTGTGTTCCTCTTATGATTTCACGTACTTCTCACGCTATAGGTTATGTGACTTGAGAGTTTCAAAAGGTCTTACCCCCATGTTTGCCCATTGGTAGTATCATCTCAAGAAGAGTTCTCTTTTTCACTTCTCTGTAGCCCCTCATCATTCCAGGAGAGCAAGAACGCAACGCCTAAGATGCCGTCATGGAATTTGTGGGAGTTATAATATGAGCTTTCTAAATTCTCTCACTGGAAAACAGTCACACAGCCAATCCATATTTAAGAGGGAAGAGAAGCACATATAATTCTAGGTGGAAAATAAAGCTATTGTGCAAAAAAAAAAAAAAAGAAAGAAAGAAAGAAAAGAAAAGTACATGTAGCAATGGGTAGAATTTGTGTCAACTAAGAAACCTATCAGAGTGAATGTTTATAAAGTGAGTGAATTTTAGTCTATATTTGGGCATGCAAATCACTTTAGTCTACTCTTATCTCTGACTGTAACTCCACAGTATTATACATACGTTGTGCTCTGCTAGCAGTATCACATCACGAGATGTCCCAAATGGCTGTTTATTCTCTTAGCATCTCCACTTGCTTGACACAGCGGCGTGTTGGGCTTCCCACTCCTGCTGTTCTTTGTCATGTCCTAGTTCAGTGTGATCTACATATTGACCTGGTTGTGAGTCTGAGCTTTACCCTTCAGTCATGGTGCACATCACCTAAATTACTTAAATAGCTACTGTGTCATATGTATAAGGTTGGATTAGATAGTAAAGTTCTTTGCATGTAGTATAAAATTAATGTGTCTTTATTTCCTCAATGTCTCTAGCTAATAAAGATGAGATAAAATTAGAACTATGGATATATGTGCAGTGGTTGGCCATGGAGAGTTTATAAGCTAGGGGTTTATAGTATTATTATATAGCAATTATCATTGCTATGAAAATGTAGGAGGTGGAAGAACTTAATTTATTGAACATGTGTGACTTAAACATTTCATATTTTACTAATATTTTACGTGTTATAAAATTATATGTATACATACTTCTATAGATAAATTCTGAATTTGTGAAAAAAATAAGTTAGCATAGTATCCATCAAGTATAATTTGATATTTTATTTTTGGTGTTTATTCAAAGGAAGCATTAGCATAGTCACAAAAGGGAAAACTGAAAACTTTGTCAGATTTTCCCACATATATTTCTTTAAATGTTGGGTTGCTTTTATTTTTTAAATACATAATAGAAGCCAGGCATGGTGGCTCATGCCTGTAATCCCAGCACTCGGGAGGCTGAAGCAGGAGGATTGGTGCGAGTTCGAGACCAGCCTGGGCTACAAAAGTGAGCTCAAGGCCAGCCTGAACTGCATAGTGAGACCCTGTGTCAAAAAGACAAAAAAAAAAAAATACATAATAGAGAAGGTGCTGTCATCTTTTCAGTGCTTTGTGCCTCAGATCCAGAATTTCCCTTGTGTACCATGCAGAATCTGAGGCTTGGAAAAGAGTTGCTATAGGCGAGCTGGAGACTCCACTTGAAACATAAATCACAATGCGAATAAGTGATAGGGCTGTCAGCTGGAGGACTGTCGAGACTGCCTGCAAGAGGAAGTCAGACATGTTACTACAGGCCTCTTATTTCACATTACCCCAACCACATATGCTTGGTCCTCTAAATTAAATAGCTTGACCCATCTTACATGTTCTATGTTATGATATTATATATTGTGTCTTCTTTAAATTATTTCCTATTTTCATGACTAAGACCATTTAAAAGATTATATCTGGTATCAGCATTTGAAGAAATATAATAATAATAATAATAATAATAATAACGCTTATAGATGATGTCACGTGTCCTCCGCAATCTGTCACATTTCTCTATCTCATTCCTTGCCATTCTCACATTTGTCCCCCTTTTTTCCCATGAGAGCAGGAAAGAGTGAGGGGCTGAGGTGGGGACAGGAATTGATGTCCATACGATCAGCATCGGGAAGGACCTGGAAGATAGTGAAGAAAATAGCAGAACCAATAGCAGTACTGGACCCCAAAGGCTGCAGCAGGAATGACATGATAGAAGCCAAAGCAGGCCTAAGAAGCAAGGTCAGCCTGGCATATTTTGGATTAGTATAAGTAGCTCCCTTTCAGAGCAAAAGAGTGAAACACTGCATCTCAGACCTTCAAAAGGCTCAGGTTGAAACCAAAATAGAAATGCATGCATTTTTCTTATACCACCTTCGATACTGTGTAGTTTCGATGACTTGCTAAAGTTTCTATGTCACTCTTTAAGAGACTTTCCTAGTAGTAAGACTCAGGGTCAGCACTGAACTCAGAGCATAATTAAAAGTGTGTTCATTTGCTTTTCTGATAGTTTAGGTGTAAGTCCAACAAAGCAGTAAGAAGTTATTGCTTCGGAGAATCATGACCAAAAGGAATTTACACGACACAAGCAAGGCTCAGGTTTGAATATTTGCAAGGAAACACTTGAGAAAATTCTATAAACAAACATTATGACCTAAGTGCCTCTCAGATTCCATAGATCAAATATTCAGATTGAGTTTCTTTCAAGTACTTTCCCAAGAGAAATATGCCAGCTTGGTCTTCCAGTTTGAGCTGAATATGTCCAGTTAAATAGTAGCCTACTCGCCTAAGAGTAATACCATCAAAGCACTGTTTTTCTTTTACACATTTGAGGCCAGGAAACCTTTCGACGATGTTTTTAATGCCCCAGAACTCCAATACCTGAGGGAGCTGAAGGTAATGGAGCAGACACGAATGAAACACGTCCTCTGTGACCATACTTTTCTTCCAAAACCCCCTAGAGATTTGAAACACAGTTTGAAAACCAGTAGACTAAGACAATGAATTAAAACATCTTTTCTTCTCTCTTGAGATATGGGTTTGACTCTGGTATAGGAATCCCACGGAGACAGTGTCAACTGGTCTTTAGATGTTTCCTGTAAGTTTTCTATTTTTCCAAAGGGCAGATGAGTTTATTGAAAAGGCATGAAGTCACAGTTTCTAAACTCTGCCAAGGTGCTTATTTTTTTCTGGGCTTTTCTCTGATAAATGATCCACCCTTGAAATAAAAGGACCGTGTGAACTGAAGCCTTCTAATACAAATGCACACATTTGTCCCAGCAATGACAAACTGTGATGTTACTTGTCTTTTAAAATAAAAATTATATCATTATCTCATTCTTCAGAGAGTTCATCTGCAAATATATCTTTTGGGTTGCAGGTGATATTCAGAGACATATCAGAAATAATTCAAACAACTCAGACAAATTTTCTGGCGTGAAGCTCAGCCTTAGATTCCAACAGGAATTTTAGCAGTAAGAACCCAGTATAAGAGTTATTAAGCGGGCCACGCAAACCTCCTCTTGGTAATTGCTACCTCCTCTTCCTCTGTGACTTGAATAGAAGAGGATAAGAAGGTCTTAGCCTTTGCCATTTGAGATGATCAATGTGTACATTACCTATTTAACTACAAACTTGGGGTGCTGTTGCTCAATGTGTTCCTGGGGCTTCACGTCTAGATGTATTAATGCTTTTTAATTGACCTTATGAAATCAACAAAAGTAATGATGTTTGTATAAAAATAAAAAAAGAAAGAAAAGGAAATCCTCTAGCGAACATGTCATAGTGAGTTCCAGAAAGCCAGATAATTTCTTTGCTTAATAATAGTTTTCTTTCCTTCTGGCTGCAGATTCTCATAACTAGCGCCATGCCAAACATTCAAAGATTGGATTATGGCCTGTCGTACTTGATTATTTTTGTCAGCATGCTGACCCAGGGTGCCCTTTTCTTGTGTTGTTCCTTCTGTTTCCATTTTTCATGTCATCCAGCTTTTCATCTTGTCAATCAGCTTTTGACTTCCTGATTAAAGTGTCTGTCACAGGAGCAGCCTGGTCTCCAGTCAGTTGTTTAATTTGTTCCTCATGGCGTCCAATTGAGTTATTCATCTGGCCCAGCTGTTCCCAAGTGCTTCCAGCGTCACTTTTTCATGTGTTTGGGTTTAACCTCTAGATCTATGTACAACAGTGCGAATTGTTCCATTCATACTGGTGACTGTGGCTCGCTTTGCCTTTCTGATGCCTTGATGCTACCAGGCTGGCTGCTACACTGTGGCCAAACGAACTGCAAGAAGCAGTATTTCAGTCTGATGTTATGGTAACGGGTACAACTAAACAGACCAGTTTTCAAGAATTATAACAGGCCGCCTTTTTAACAATTAGGACGATGTAATGGAAACTCCGGACTGTTCACATTCAAATCCATCCAAAAATAATACCGATGGTACTTGGCAGAAAGAAGACACGCTTGTCTGCCAACGTTGTGGATATCACCATGCGCACTCCAGGATCGATTTGTTACATGAGGTGACATGAGATACTCTCTTGGCCTGAATCGATGCAGATACCCAACTGGAAAAATGAAATTAAGTCAATGTGCTGAGTTCGCAACACTAAAACTTGTCTTCTAGCGGTAAGATGATTTATATTATGCAACATTCCAGAAGCCACATAGCGCAACAGGAAACTGGAGCAAGAGAAAATGAGGGTCCCCTTCCCCTTTCTTCCCTTTTAGGCATTCAAACCTAATCAATTCAGAATTTCAGTGGATTGTTTATGAGCAAGCCATTCCTTCCTGCTGCCCTATCGTGTTTCTCTGGAGCCTCCTATAAACTTAAAATGGTAATTCCATTACAGCAGCCAGGAAAATAGCCAGAGATCATGGGCCTTGAACAAAAAAGAATGTAAGATGTGTCTGAATGAGACTCGGGTAGCAAACTCAGCGCGACTTCACTACTCACCCTCCCCCACTTTTGGTTTGACTCCATGAAAATATGGGCAAAGAATTTGATTGTTTTCCTAAGAGTATATTCTTATTTCCTTGGTAATAATATGGGGGATGAGAGAAAAGATTTCTAAATCCCAAAGAGCATAATAATCTGTCTGTATGATTTCTGGGAAAGGCTATTGATAATTAAGTCGAGGAAATACACAGTTTTTCCCAACTGTGAAATTCAAGAAGTTTTGAGTTTTCTTTGTGAAAATCTTCCATGAACTGATTCACGTTATGAACAATGCTATTGAAACTTATAGAAGCTCAATAGGCTTCCTTTTAATGGGGAGAAATACTATGAGTAAATTCTTACCTCAAGAGGAAAGATAATAAAACTTTTAGGATTACAAATAATGAAAAGGGCCAGCGTGATAGCTTAGCAGACTAATGTTTCTGGTACAGCAGAGCGCAGTGGTCGGGGTTTGATCCCCTGTGTGCTGTGCTGTGGGGCAGGCTGAAACGGGCAATTGAGACTGGGCATGGTGGCACGTGTCTGTAATCCCAGAACTTTGGGAGACCGAAAACAGGAGAATCACTACGAGTCCGATCTACATAGTGAGACCCTGCAGACCAATGGTTCTCCACCTTTCTAATGCCGTAACCCCACAATACAGTTCCTCATGTTGTGGTGACCGGAAATCAAAACATAATTTTGGTGGCTACTTCAAAACTGTAATTTTGCTACAGTTATGATTTAGAATGCTTTAGGCGACCCCTGTGTTTTGGTCATTTGAACCCCGCCGGGTCACGACCCACAGGTTGAGAACCGCTGCTAGACATTATATTCTCTATCCTAAATGCTTAACAAGTCTTTAAAAAAATAATAAAAATAGTATTTTTTTTGAAATTTATATTTCCAGGTCTCTGTGTATGCTCAGACAAGCCTCCTACTTATACCACTCCCACTTTTATGAAGGCTTTCCATTAAATATCTCTCAGGAAAAGCAATTCGTTTAATCTCTATCCTATTATTATTTTAAAGGGGCATGTCCAAGAAAAACAGGGAAGGATAGAATTGCAGGATAAGAAGGCACTGTTATCAAAGTGTTCCTTCATTGTCTTGAGTGTATTCACTTTCTCAATTTTCTCCAAATTTCTATATCTGGAGAAATATCTCCTAAGAGTCTTTGCTCACCATTTACACTGGGAAAATGATGACATTTTACTCAGCAGTCCTTGCATACTTCTGGTGTGTATGGCTGTGTTGCAGAAGCCACAAATTTTAAAAAGTAAATAGTATTTGCTAGGCTCCTTTGCAACCACAGCTTTTGATATGCTTCAGATTTATCCTATCAGACGCACCTGCAAACTATCTGAGAAATGTAAATGAGACAAAGGCTAACATTTGACCATTTTTATTAACTATGCTAGCAAGGTCATTCTGGAAGAATCTGTTCCTATAATAGTGTAGGCAGGAGCTGCTGTTGCTAAGAGGAGAGTTAAGGGACAATCACTGTTTGCTGTGACAGCGTGATCATATGACACACAACTGTGCTCCCAACTCCCCAACCTGTGACGCAGAGCCTTCAGACCCAATGGGGTCGACTCCTGGGTCCACAGTTCGGACTGGGGAGCACTGTGAGCTACTCAGTGTCATTGCTCTGTTATTATTTCTGGAGTTTTAACACAGAAATTACACTTCTGCTCCTTCCATCAGGTGGAAAACTACTAATCCTCTGCAATAACTCCTATTCTGATTTAAAAAAGGAGTTGGCCAAACTGAAAATTTATCCTGATCGATACAGTTTCTTGTACCTTCTTCAGAGGTTTAGTGCTTTTCACTGAGGTCTAGTTAAGAGAGCAACATTCTACTGCAGAGAGTAGAGGGTTTGAAGTAATAGATACCATGATGAGTTATGCGGTCTTAGATACCTTTTTTAACTTAGAGACACAGCTTCCTATTCGTAGAAAATGATCAAGAATACCTAACTATACAGTTGAAGGCTAAAATGAGATAATATGTGTCTGGGCCTAGAAAACTGTTGTAAGCACTCAACAATTGTCAGCTGGACCAGCCTGATAGCTCAGCAGACTGAAGCGCCTGCTTAGGCAGAGTGCAGTGGCTGGGGTTCGATCGCTTGTGTGCCATGCCAGTCCTGCCCTTGGAGTATGCTGAGATGGTGATTGAAATGGGGTTTGGTGGAGCACGCCTGTAATCCCAGCACTTGGGAGGCTGAAAACAGGAGGAGCATTGCGAGTCTGATCTATGAAGTGAGACTCTGTGGAACCTGTAGACCCTGTACTAAATACAGAAAAAAAAATTGTCAGCTGTCTTCTTCAATGTTTAAGATTGAGGAGTCATTTCTCGGTGTGATATTTCCCTGGAAGCTAATCAAGGGTCTCATCTAGGGGCCCAGCGGGATGGCTCAGTGGTCTAAAATGCCTGCTTGGGAAAGCTTGGGCGGCTTCAGGGACCACGGTTCGATCCCCGGCACCACATGCTGTGCCAGCCCTGCCCTCGGGACGGGCTGAGCCAGCCATAAAAATGAGTGAATAAACAAATAAAGGTTCTAAAAAGCCTGGCGTGGTGGCTCATGCCTGTAATCCCAGCACTTGGGAGGCTGAGGCAGGAGGATCGGTGCGAGTTCGAGACCAGCCTGGGCTACAAAAGTGAGCTCAAGGCCAGCCTCAACTGCATAGCGAGACCCTGTCTCAAAAGGACAAA